>NW_021033616.1:0-12553 GCF_004153795.1 Camellia sinensis
GGGGGGCCGAAGCTCCCGTGGGAGAGATTGGTCCCACTTCCAAGTGAATAAGAAAATTTAACAATAATATAGGCTCCAAAGTGATAAATCTATATTCACCCAAAGTGGAATAATCACATGAAGTTCCATAATCTCAACCTCAAGTATAGCAGTGGATAGGGTTCTCAATTCTTGTATGACAAACCCAACTGTATGCGCTACGCGTGTTATCTAATCATGATATATGTTGTCCATCGGGCGAGTGCTACATAACTGAACAACAATTGTAGTAGTGAGACTATATCAGCATAGAGTGTTCAAGCTCAACAATGTACATAAACTTCTTTATCAAAGTTTCATGCTAAAAAAAAAAAGCAGATTGTGCAATGGTTCTTCTCAGAAAACAAGAGAAAATTACAAACTCCTGGAACCTCTAGACTATAGTGTTTCCTTTGTGCAATGTTATTAAATATGTATATCTTTGGAGCGGACTGCAACCTTTCCATCCTTGACCCCAGTTTTGTTTGTCTTGCTTCAATTCGCCTCGGTGTCTGCCTATATCACCTGCATGGTGTAGTATATCTGGGTTGTATAGGTCTTGCCTTGTCCTCGCTAGCCATCCTTGTCTGGTGCTAGTGTGTTGCTGTTCCGCTTGACCGCGTCTATGTGTGTGTTTAGTTTGTGGGTGGTTTCCTCTCGGACATTTAAAATTTTGAAGTCTTGGTCCACTCTGTGTGTCTTCGTATGAGCAGTCCTCTAATCTACTCTGTCGTTCCAAGTAAACCTCCTAATCGATATCGTAACAGCGTTACTTGCTGTGATATTGATTCGCATTCGTACTTCCTAGGCGCGATATATGCAACATTAGCTGCAGTGAACTCCTCAAAGAGCTGGTGACGGTACAAGGGCCCAAAATAGGATCATGCCTATTTCGCTCAAGTTCCCACAATTTAAATATAATCACAGAAAGTCCACTAATACTGTTGAGACAGTTCCCACTCTTAACCGCGAAAATCTCATCAAGACCCTGGGTTCGTGTTTTTGGTCGGGCGGAAGTGCTAGAGTAGAGAACAAGTGGTCACACCTGTAACCTCTCGTGGTGACGGATAGAGTTCGTATTTCTCTTAATTGGGTGCCGATAACTCTTTTGTCAAGCTTTGAGCCGTAGTAATTTTTGTCAAATGAAGAGCAACGTGTATTCGTCCCCTGTGTCGAATTTTGTACGCAACAATGTTTCGGCGGCGCGCAACATTGGTCTGCACTCGTCACCTTTGGCAGAGCAAAGCTGTTTGATGTCTCCTATTATGAGGTGGACCCTATACCAATCAGATGTGCCTTGCTGAAACGGTCGCCTAATTCCGCAGTCCCCTGATTACTGCTGTGTCGACCCCCCTGATGAGAGCCAATAGATCGTTGTTAGCGCGCAACTCACGTACAATCAATCGTAGGTATCCTCCTCCTAACGAAACCTGAAATCAAGGATGCCAAGCTTAAGCATGTCCTCCTACAATCTGAATAGATAGCTCTACGGACACTTGGCATCTCAGTTTGAGGATGAGTACAGCGAGTGTGGTGTAAGGGCGTCAAGCTGAGTCTCCAATAAGCCTCTTTAAAGGGTTCGTCGTCCGTCAACAGGACCGGTGAACACGCCAGGTATCTCTATCCGACACCACTAAGTGGTTGCAAAAGAGCCGTCCGCCATGAGTGTTGTTTTGGCATGTATTACGTCGAACACTAGTTCTCTAAGTTGTTAGCGACCCTGCTGGACCAAGGTAATCAATCTGAGACTTGCTACGAAGGTCGAATGCCAATCGGAGACTTACGTTGCGCAGACTTAAGTTCAAGCCCGGACACCCTGCTACAATGACATCCAAACGACAGTGAGTGTGTCGCGTTTGGGTGTTTCTATGGAATCGGCCAATCTAGCAAAATCATGGGTAAGCATGCTTCGATTTCTCTACTCGGAGGCGCGCTGCCCGTGCTTTTTCCGAGCTATATGAGGGTGAGAGTGAAGGTTCTAGTGAGAGACCCATTGTCGCTTCTCGGTTGTGCTTTCTACAGTTCTTCACAATGACTTGGTATAAGAGCTATCTACCGCACCTGAACAAATCGGAGGCGAAATTTTTGCTTCTTTATTTTCTCCTCGCGACGTCAAAATCAACAACTAAGATCATGATAACATTTTAGTGCCTCTTCAGATGTACGCAGGCGTAGTGATGAAATTCTCGAGATCTCTCTCTTAAAGATTCTGGCAATGATGGGACAAACGATCTAGATACGTCACACTCAAATTAGTATGATGTTCAAACCTTTTTCTTCCTTTCCATTGGAGGATCCTATCATTGGATTATCTCCAACCTCCCAATGCATTTGCATTTGGTTTTGTGCCTCACTTGACCTGGTTGAATATCAAAATAAGTTAGCAATTAAAGTAAATAAGGTAGCACCTCCTATCTAACCTCTCTCTGGCGCCAGTAGTGGCAAATAATACTTTTTCTGCGAAGCTGATAAACTTGGTGACCGCTAGCATAACCGCCATTCTTCGCTTGAATGGTCACTATCTTGTGCTCCAAGCATCTGAACTCACTAGATTTCGACTCGAAAGGCATCGAATTCCCCACTCTTACATGTTGCGGTGCCCTTCCGAGGGTGGTGATATTGTGTGTGAGAGCACTTTCAAATGTCACTTAATTTCTCATACGATTCGTATTCCCCATTCGATTGTGTCATTAATTTTCAAAAGCTTCATCTTTTTGGAAAAATAGAATTTTAGACTCGTCTGATCGCATTATCGAAAACATCAAAACTGGTGCTGCCGTGCCATAGCGTGTTTCTGTGCATAGACTATGCTCACACTATCTCTCCGAATATGAGCAAAATTCCGAGCTCAACGTCTAAGTATCATGTTGGGTTTTATTTCTCTTTTCCTAATATTGAGTTTTTCCAATTGTTGTGATACCATAGGCGACAACCTTCTCTCTTACTTTGCGATATTAACACACAATCAATTACCGCATACTGTGGTTCGGCATCTGATCTATAAATGTGGATATATGTACCCCCAGCTGCCTTTTCGAATATGTGAGAAATTAGTGTCGGCTGGCTTCAACTTAGTCTTGATTATGGTTTTTTAGAGTCTATTGACTACAAATTTGGAGCGCCCTTTTTGTCTTCGTTATAACTCGCATGTATAAGCTTCTATGTTTTCGAGCTGGCGCTCTATGAGATCCCTTACAACCTTTGTACGAATAATCTGCTATCCCTTGCGTCTGTTTCTAGGTAGGACTTTGGTTATAGACTCCTGAATTTCTAATAGTGCATTCTTACGTCTGTTTTCGTGCCACTCTTACAGTTGACGTTCTGATTTCTGAGAAGATATGTGGTTTACTCAGTCTTACCTCTTCTTGTTATTAGACTAGTTATGCATGCCCAATATAAAATGTAATCTACTCACGCTCTGATGGCCACATTATCTTTTGGGCACTTGTCTTTCAAAATTGTGAAGCATGATTTCTCAAGATTTGTCGAATGTCCAAGTGCAATTGTCAGAGGCCGACTAATCCGCAAGGTTTGTGTTGCTTTGTGCGTGATTGTGCTTCCTTCTGTTTGCTCAGAGGTCATTGAGATATATGAATGATATCGATCTGGACCATTAAGCACAATGCTTTGTCACGAAAAAGTTTAAGATCTCACGTTTTAGTGGAAGACATATGATCTTCTATTAAAGCCTACTGATAATAGGAAGTATTTGGGTCGAGCAATTTGTGTTTTTATAACCCAAAAGGCATTAGGTGAGGAAATTCAGTAGTCGTGACCATCTGAACGTGTGCAAAAAAGCATTTTTCTTGGACTATGGCTCGCTTCTCTCGGGATACTTGCTCGATCTGCTAATGTACACATACTTGTGCTTTTTGTTGTTGTTGTTTTTGTTTGCCTTGTCTGTTTCTTGCTGTCTGCCGTCGGTTGCGGCCTTTGTTTGCTTTTGCTTTGCTTGTTTCCTGATGTTGTCGTTGTTTTTTGTTTTGTTTGTTTCTGCCTTGTTGCTTGTTTGTCTGTTGTCGGCCGTTTGTTTGCTTTCTTGCTGTGCTTGTATGCCTTTTCTGGTTGTGTTTTTTCGCTTGTCTGTTCATTCTCTTGACCCTCTCTGTTGTCTTGTTTCGTGTTTATGTCCTGCTTGGTTTGGGTTTTGTGTTCTCTTGTTGTTGATTTTTTTTTTGCGGATCTTGTCTTCTGGTTTCTTTCACGCTGGTGGCCAGTTTTTGTACTGTGTGGTCTTTGAGCTCGTGATGGTTCTCTCTAATCTGAGTTTTCATAAAAAGCAGCGAGATTCTTTTTAAGTCGCTTGTTCAATAAGTCCATCTAAGTGGTGAGTTTTTGTGGGGAGTTAGGATATGTATCTTTTGTGCTTTCTTGAGACTTTGGTAATTATATCGTGCTTTTTCAGCACATTGCCCTGGGAGTCTTTTTAGGCCGTTGTTGATGTTATCATACACACACCCACATGCGTGTAGGCGTTTGGGTGCTCTTCTTGCGTGTTAGCTCAAAGAGCATCTGGCTGTGCTTTCAGGTGATGGGTACTAAGGGAGAATTTATAAACGTGGCCTGTCTAAAAGTTCTTTTGGAGGTAGTTGGGACCTTTCTCTCATATGCAACTGTAATCCTGAGCGTTTGGTTTTCGGTCCTTTGGCGTCTTTGCTTTCTGTGCAGAATTGCTAGTGATGTTTAATATTTGCAGGAAATAGTCGTCTTCATACTACGGCACTAAGGGTCAGTTGGGCACGAACTGTCTAATGGTCCTCTCGCATATTTCGGTATTGGGTGGCTAGAGCCGGCTGGTGGCAGAAGTCATCTTTAGGTGAACTATAAGTCTGGGTAGTGGCTGCTTTAATCGGTTTATCTGACTTTTCTCTGTTGGCATAGGATCATTCAAACCTGCAGTAGGTAACGTTGTTATCCATTTGGCTTTAAAGTTCATATAGGAAAATGACGTGTATTGTAGAGCCTTCTCCTTCGGTCATAAGCCTCGTGTTAAAGTCATACAGTTTGCTTCAGTGGTATGATACGTGATCCTCTATATCCCTTGTCTTGTCTCTAGTTGGCCTGATCACATAGAAAATAAAAACATCCCCAGTGGTGGCCATTGTTTCGCCATTTGTTGGGACATATGTGACATCTGCTAGCTGATTCTGTAACAATCTTGATTTTTATGTTTATGGCGGCCTTGCTGGCATGAGGTGTTTTGGAGCTCTGCAATCCAATTCTCCTATTTCATTTAATTGAAATAATGTGAAACATTGCTGGTGCCATGTTTCTTCACAGATGAGGGTCAAAGTCAATGAATAACGGAGCTCCGACTGTATCTTATGCTCGAAGCTCCTCAACTGCCTTGCTGAAGAGGTGTGCACAGTTTGACTTGGTCCATGATATGTCCAGCTCTAACCTGTGTGTTTGTTTTGCGTTCCACAACCGGGTGTCGTGCTGCACTCAACCTTAGCACATCAGGTACGACTCAATCCTTCCTCTTGATTGTGTTCTATTGTGCCTATAGTGGTGCTATGAGAAGCAAAAGCACATGATAGTGTTATTTAGTTATATATTTGATACTAGGAAGGACAGCTGCCGGTGCGTTATTGGCTTCAATCATCACTATCCATGCCAAAGCATACTATGTGGAACACAAGAAAATAGTCGTGCCTATCTTTCAGGTAAAGGATCTTTGTGTGATTAGTCTCGTCTCTCGATATCCGTCCGTGATGATCAGCATTGATTACGCTTTTCCTATGGTTCCTTCGTGTGAGTCATACCTTCGATTCCAAAAGTATTGAGGGGTTGTAAGATCTTTCCCCCAAACGTTAGGTCACATTCGGCAGGGAAAATATTTGTAATCGCGGGCTCGTTCATTTTTTTTTGTAGTTGTGTGTCTTAGCCTCAATGCCTAAGTTCGGTGACTCAAAATTGTTCACGGTTCTTAATCTGATCTTGCAAAGTGGAGCATCAGACTTGTGGATGTTAAATGGCAGGCATAATAGTTCAGATATCCATTGCAAACGTCATTTTGTGAAATACCTCGTATCCGGGTTGTTCTTTTTTCCAGGAGGAGGAATGATAGTGCCTCAAATGCGATTGGACTTGCTTTTTGTCTCAGATTATCAAAGCTCTTCTCACTCCATTTTTTTGATGTAGTAGTTTTGCGGGTACTTTCCTATCTGTGTTGTTATAGATTCTTATTTAGGTAAGACCTCAGCTCCATTGCCTAAGGCCATGTCCCGTTCATCACCAAAGTTTTTCCTCGGCCTTTCCCCTTTTCGGTTGGGTAGCATGGTGTGGGTTACGAGGTGGTTGATGGGGTTACGGCATGTGAGCTATTAGGCGACGCTTTGCTGCTCCCGCACGAGCTTGTTTTGGCTTGTGGTTGGTTGTTTTAGGGTTTGTTTGCTTTTTGGCTTCGCTTTTACTTTTCTCTTCGTTCTTGAGATTTACTTTCAACTGACCTTGGTGTTTCCACTATCTTAATAGTTTGCTGAGTTTCGGTTATATCCTCTTTGTTTTGTATAGGTTCTATGCGATGGCAGTTCTGTTTATCTCTCCGATTAGAGATTAGCTTCGTTTTTGGTTGTGTGTTGCGTTATTTTCTAAGATTACTATTAGTGGTCATTTGTATTATCACTTCGACAACAGCATCACAAGTTTGAGTACCGGTTTTTCGTGGTGGGTGGTTTTGCGGTTTGCTGACTAGATTCGGCGCCTAAATTCTGGAACTAAGAGCATTCGTTATTAGTGCGCGTTCTGTTGTTGATTGTTATGAGTAATATTTGTCTGTTGTGCATTCTGGTCTACTATGTTCTCCAGTTTCAGGCCTGTGTGGTTCTAAATACTCACCGCGTTTCAATTATTATATGTCATTTTTTCGAGAACTCTTCAAGTAATTTCCAGTACCTCGATCAAACCTTGGGCGAATGTCAATGTTTGCGAGTCTTGGAGTCTATTATCTTTCACTTGATACGAGTGCGTATTAGTAGTGTTGCTTTCGATCTGGCTAAGCCTTCGTGCATTCTCGTATCACATGTTGCGAAAGACTTGAATTTTCGGCAGTTGATGCAGCAGTGGCTAATATTGATATTCAATGTTTACCCTGTGGTACTTCCCGTATCTTCAAAACAAATATGCTAGTGTTTTAAGGTTAATTGAGCTATTGCATGAGCTCATCTAAGTTAAATTGGTTTGCTTTATGTGGAAGCTGATTTGGAGCTTTTTAACTGTGGTACGTGCACGGTATTCTTCGAAGTTGGTAGAGTCTGTGAGAGAACATATATGTCCTATCGCAGACATTATGTAGCGTTCTTGCATAGATTATTTACACGTGCGCCTGAGTTGCCCCGGTTATTGTGCTCATAGTCATACGAATTGGTGCAATTTCCGGTGTCTAGTTTGCATCTGTACCATGCTATTCATAAGTATGCTTTTGATTTCTTTTCACTTTCTGTGTTATCAGACGGTTTTGCTTGTTCCTTAGAACTCTCTACAGTTGAACGTCTTGTGTTGCTACAATACTTGAGTAGGTAAGTAAAAGGGAGAAAAGATGAAGGTTGGAAGACATGCCACCACACACTCTCTTATGTGTGCTATGTACAAAACTTCGCCCTTCCCTTATTGGGTTTTGGTTATTTGCTTGTTATTCACGAACGTGTTAGGATTTCTCCTGATAATTATATTATGCACTGCTTGATTATGCCAGATAATGACGAATAACTACTAAGCTAGTTTGATCATAGTTACAGAACCCTTTAGAGTGCATAACTTTATTTGGTAATTTGTCTGTACAAAAAGAGGCCGTTTGCTCACTATATGATTCTCACCTGTCAGATTATTCTCGAACTTGAGTGTGCTTATTGTGCTCTGTATTCTGTCCGTGGCCTTTCGTTCGGAAACCCGTTGCCGATTGTTTTGCTGTTGGGCTACTGTCCACATGTTTTGGGGCTTCTTTGGTTTGCATTGGGAGTGGCCTTTTGGTTTATACTTGTCCCTTGACATGAGAATTACTAGTGCCAACGAAGTCCGAAGAAAATATTCGAACCACTCCATCAGCACTGTGGGAATGTCCTCAGACTGTCTTCCTTTTGCCTTAATTTTGCTGTGTTGTGTTGCGTGTTTGCTTTGGTAGGTAACTTTTGCTGTTCCTTCGCGTTCTGGTGTCATCTGATTGCCTTTAACGCTGCCTTGTTCAAAAATAATATACATTAAACCCTAGTTGAGACATTCCTTGACGATGCAAATATAACTAATCATTTCTGCTCTATTAGTTTTGGGTGTTGTTGCCAGTATGTGGTTTCGCTGCTTGGCTATATTAGGCCTTGTTATTACATGCGTTAGTACAGATCCAAAAGCATAATGCCTGTGTACTTTTTTTTCCTTTTTTGGCGGGCTTTATAGTGTTCTTGGGCCGCAAGGTTATTTGCATGGTGGTTACTCTATGGTTTATACATTGAAGTATGTACTCAATCTAAACACGTTTATAGGTGTACTCTGTTGTTTGGCTTGTATTTACTTACGATCTGTAATGCATGTTCAGTTCAAAAGAAACTAACAGTTTTGTTGGGTCTTTGTATGCAAAAAATATCAGGCTTGTGCCTGTCATTATCTGTGTCTTTTCCCTAATTAGGCTGGATGTTTCCTGTCGTGAGTGTGGAGTGTCTTACCTGTACTTGTTGATGAAAATGGATTGACTGTCTTTTCCCTGTGTGTTGTTTAGTCTCATGTGAGCTTGGGTGAGACTTGCTCATCAGTAACTTAGGCTTAGTAGAATTATATGTTGTCATTGTACTTAATGATTGATCGCATTTAGAACATGAACATTATGGATGTTTTAGAGTTATTGGGTAATTCGAGTTATTAAGCATTGATGATGGTAATGGGCCACTGAGGGGCGTTCATCGAGTCTTGAAAGTGCTGACTTCGATCCCCCTTGAGTTCTAGCATTTTAATGTGCCAATTTAGTCGGCTGATAGCTGTATTAAAGTTCCTAAGTTTACTTTCTCATTGTTTTGTCTCTCATCGCTCCCTCTGTGTGTGTTATTTAGACACACTTATGATTGTAGCATATTAGCTCTATCTATCATCTCAATCAGAGATCTGTAGATAAAACTATAAGCCCCACAATTCACAGATAAGCATGAATCAAGCTATATCCCATTCTCTTAAACTTTAGATATGCATATTTGGGCCCTGCTTTCTTTTGGGTGTGACGACAATATCCGACAGTTCTGCACGGGTTGAAGTGATGTATAGGCCTTTGTAAGCGTGGTAGGTTCCAAGATGACCTTTGTGTTCACTTATTTGAAATATGCATAATGAGCTCTCCTCTTTACTTCTCTCTAGACAAGCTATGACGTGGTTTAGTCACGGGAATTCATGGTTTGCGGTGGCCGACCCCATCTTCTGTCTCCCAAACATTATTTTGACTACCTTAATCCCCGTTTAAGAGGTACGGGAGCAATCGGGCCGTGGTGGCTTCGTTCATTGTTGGTTGTGTTTGTGTGTTGGTTGTTTTTTTTTTTTGTTGGAGTTTGGGTGTTTGGCGTCAGTCCTTTCGGTCTTTCGGGGTACTCATTCTGTTCTGGTTTTTCTCACCATGGCTGTTTGTATAGTTATGTGTAGAGAGGCAGACTGGGGTGTATGCCGGGTTTAGGGGAATGGGGGATTGTTACCTCTAAACCGGATAGTAATTGGGGAAGATAGGGGCTGAATTCCGTAGAATACAGCTTCATATGCTTGTCTAGAGAAGTGAAGATAAGAGGCTATCTGCATTCTTTGTGAAGGTGTGGATACAGCTATATGCTTATCGTGCATGATCGGTATTGTCGTGTATAAATATCTGTGAAGAATGGGGATATAGCTTAAGCTTTGCTGTGAATGTGGGCTAAGTTTTTATACATATCTGTTGATGATATAGAGAGCTAATATCTCAATCTGTTAAAAAGGGGAAAATGAAAAGTCTGGGACTTATAAGTCGTGATGAATAAAATGTGATTTATGTGGATGTATCAGTGTTGACCATCCTATCAATTGCTACATCTTTTAGTCCATTTGTTCATGGTTGGTTTAGTGTATTTCTACGGCTGTGGCTACCCTATATAGGACATTCATTTCAGGTACGGTAATGCATGCACTCCAAGGAACATAGCTTGGGAGCTAGTATGCGAGTGATTTTTGGCTTGTTTAGTTTCTTTTGATGTATTACATGTATATTTCAAGCGTATTCAAGCCAAGGGCTTAATGTTTAGATGAGTTAGCATCCTTTCGTTGTAACCAAGTGTTAACTTGGAAAGCTGTAAGCCCGTAGGGCATTTTGCTTTTGTTGTTAACATGTAATACTATTGCAACGAAACTCTGATTAATAGAAGAATGTGGTTATTTTGCATGTCAAGGAATGTCTCAACTGAGGGTTTAATGTTATTATTTTGAGGGCGTTACAGTCGATGACCAATTCCACATGGCCGGTGACATCCCACAGTGCTGAGGGAGTGGTTCGGAAATATCCTTCGGACTTGTGCAATTCTCAGAGGAATAAAACAGTGCAAACAGAGGCAACATGTGGCATGGCAACGGGTTTCCGAACGAGGCGATCGAGCATGCATCATTCAATCATTCTGAGGTGGAGTTGTGGCGGCCTCTTTTTGTAATTAATTTGTTAATTAATTAAGGGTTTGTAATAATTAACTAGCTAGGATAGTTGATTAGTCATTTGGTTTGTATTATTTATTCGGCTCCTCCGTCGAGAGGGCGAGTTTTGTAATAAGTGTGCGTGTGTGTGTGCATGTCTTCCAACCTTCATTTCTTTCTCCCTTTTACTTACCTACTTTTGTTGGTTAGTTTTAGGCTATGCTTCAATTAGCATACTTATGATAGCATGTTTGCATACATTCATTCGTATTGCACACACCGGGCTCGGCGCATCATGCTAATTGCATACTATTTCAATTCCAACTTGAATACGTGTATCAAGTTGTCGCATTTCACATGCCATTCTTAGATGGGATCATGCATTCGATTACTAACTAGCTATTGTTTTGGGTCGGAGTCCTAGGTAAGCATTTATGCTTTAGCATGCTGCATGCGTGTAAGTGTTGCCATGATAGCATGCTTGCCATGAGGCTATTCGCTTATGTGATATAGCTGCCTGAATGCCTGTGGGTGGAGGTTGGATTACTTGAATTGGAATAATTCATTGAAATCCGTGTTTTAGCCTACTTGCGAGTAGCAAACATCAAGCCATTTTCTAAATAAACGGATATACGATGCTTTGTTCCAGATTAGGCGATCTAGTCTATACTTGTGTGCTGTGTGCATCACATAGTAATTTTAGCTAATTAATCGAAATAAGAATGCATGTGCTTTCAAACAAGAGATATCATGTTTAGTAGTGGCCAATCTTTGATCGGGCGAGCGGGGGTGCTCATAGCTAGCCTTCCCCAATCGTACCCAAGTTCCCGAGCCGAGGAAACTTTGGTGATGACGGACACGTGGCCTTAGGCAATGAGTCAGGGTTTCCTAAATTTTCCCAAAAATAAAATATTTAGGTGGCGACTTTGTATCTGGCAAAGCAGTCCATGTTTGGCACTTCTTTCTTGAAAATCAGTTTTCCAAAATGATTTGCTAGATTTGGACTATTTGGTGATTTATCAGTCTTGCTTTGCACTTTGCAAGATCAGATTAAGAACCGTGACATTTGAGTCCGAACTGTAGTAAGCCCAAATGAACGAAGCGGGATTTTTTCCTGGGATGTTCGGGGACGTCTACACCTATATTTTGAGAGATGAGAGGTTGATCAGAGGCCATAGGGAAGCGTGTATGCTGTTACGACGTTGGAGCAATTTCCAAGATCCTTTACTGTAAGAGGTAATTTTTTTGTGTTCAATTCTTTGGCTAGTGTGTTGATTGATACGGATGCGTCGTATTCATTTATATCTTCTGCTTTTGCTTCTGCATTGGGGCTAGAGATTGATCAGTTGGAGTCTTCTTTGTAGGTTGAGTCACCGGTTGGGGGTAGAGTGGCATTGGGCCAAGTGTGCCACTCTTGCGAGGTTGAGGTCATAGATCACTGACTCTTTTTTGACTTTATCATCTTAGACATGCACACTTTTGACATTATTCTATATATGGATTGGTTGGTACACTTCCGAGCTACTATAGATTGTTAGCATCACTGAGTGTCCGTATGCACGCCTACTGGGGATTGTTTTTATTTTCTATGTGATCAGGGTGATAGATCGTTTCCACCATTGTTTGACTTTAAGAGTTGGGGAGGGCTTAGTTTCCTCTTTTCCTTTGCTTTAGCCAATGATGGTACCATGGTTTGGAATGATTTGCCAAGGGTAGTTTAGGAATACCCAGATGTTTTTCCTAAAGATCTTACCAGGTTGCCACTCCATTGGGAGATTGAATTCTCCACTGACTTAGTGCCTGGTATGACACCAATTTCCATGGCATCATATAGATTCGCACACGCTCAGTTACATGAGTTGAAGATCCAACTCCAAGAACTTTTAGACAAGGGTTTTATTCTCCCTAGTACATC
>NW_021033622.1:0-28036 GCF_004153795.1 Camellia sinensis
CAATTCCCGGTCGCCGACACTCCGAATCACCCATGATGGAGTTTAGGTCCTGTTGTGTTTTCATATGCATTCATTTCATATTGAGTCGTGCAATTCTACTCCTCGGCCATCATGCATCGAGATGCGTGATTGATGACACGAGGATCGAAGACTACACTTCCCGAAGAGTAGTCACACATACATATGTGAAAATACTTTGTCATGCCCCTTTGTTGCCCTCTGTTGCAGCAAATCAAGAATCAGTAGCCTTCCGGAGTTTGGCACGCATTCCAAGAACAATTGCAAACAGAGACAAACTGGGGCATCGCAATGGATTTCCGCGCAAGGCAACTCAAGCATGCATCATCCATAATTTGGAACAGAGCTGAGGCGGTCCATGGATTTGCGTGCCAATTTACTGCTTTCCTAGATTAATTTGTTAATTAATTAGGGTTTTGTAATTATTTATTCGGGACTGTATTATTTATTAATTTGGGACTGTATTATTCTTTCGGACCCTCTGTGCGAGGGCAATGTTGTAATAAGTGTGCGTGTGTGTGATGTATGTCTTCCAATCCCACGTCTTTTTCTCTTTTATTTACCCGCTTATGATAGTTAGATTAGGGCATGTTTCAATTACCATACAGTATGATAGCATGTTTGCATTCATTCATCTGTCTTGCATGCTTCAGAGGGCATGAAGGTGGTGCCAGTGGTGGCGGCGATCGCCGCGGGGGTCGCGAGGGCCGTCCCTGAAGGGCAAGGAGAAGATGGGGCAAGCGGCCCTAGCTCAAGAAGAGAAGAACAGCCCCAGGAGGGCCCTACACCCCAAAGAGGGGGAGTTAGTCTGACCACAGCGATCTACCACGCTCGCGCGGTGGCTGGGCGGCTAGAGGGAGAAAAAGGCCCAACTAGGGCAGGGGCAGACGGCCTGGTGGGAATCGTAGAAGAGGCAGCCCTGCGCTCAGCATCCAGATTCAACGAGGCTGAACTACTGAGGGGGTTATGCTCCGCCCAAATGGAGGTAACCACCTTAGCAGGGGCTCTGTTGAGGAAAGCGGGGGCTGCCAAACTCAAGGCAGATGAGGCCAAGGCCCAGCTTGCGAAGTTGGAGAGGGAGAGTTGGAAAGCTGCCCATGCTAATCTGTAGGCAGTTGAGGTAGAGTGAGAGAGCACATGCCGCCAGGTTGTGTCGCTTGAGTTCTAACTTACGGGCGAGCAGAAGAAGTTGGAGGAGGCCCAAAGAGCCTGCGCCGTCGCGGTCGAGCGACATGAACTTCCCCAATCGTACCCAAGTTCCCGAGCTGAGGCAACTTTGGTGATGACGGACACGTGGCCTTAGGCAACGAGTCAGGGTTTCCTAAATTTCCCAAAAATAAAATATTTAGGTGGCGACTCTGTATCTGGCAAAGCAGTCCATGTTTGGCACTTCTTTCAAAAAAATCTATTTTCTCAAAACGATTTGTCGGATTTGGACTCTTTGGTTCAGATTAAGAACCGTGACAATTTGAGAGTCCGAACTTGTAGTGAACCCCAAATGAACAGAACGGGACCTCATCCCTCCCGGGGCGTTCGGGGACGTCTACAGGAAGTTGATACCGCGGTCGCGAACAGCCTGACTAGGCAAGAATCTGGGAGGGCGAGTCCATCGAGGACGATTGCTAGAGGTAGAACTGAAGTAGAAGTTATTGAGAGCTTCCAGCAGTCAGACTTTTATAAGCACAAAATGGCTGAGTACTGGGACAGTGGCTGGAAGACGTTCAAACGTAAAGCTGAAGAGCTGCTCCCAGACTTAGACCTTAGTAGTGTAACGATTGGCGAAGACGATATGGCCCAAACCCCCCTGGATGAGAGCATTGAAGAAGAAGACCTCCTCTCCAGTGAGGAAGAGTAACTGGAGAGGAAGGAGAAGGAGACTGTGCATCGACATTGTTTTTGTTGTTTTTTTTTTTTTTTTGAATTGCTGTAATAAACTTTTGTATAAAGTTGTGGATAAATAAAATTTCAGTTGTGTTATGCATTTCACTGTTTTTGCTTGTGCGTTTGAAGTTGAACTTGTAATAAAAACTCAATGCAGAATAAACGTGTAATAGAGACTCAATGCAGGGTGAAGGTGAGCTTGTAATAAAAACTCAATGCAGAGTAAACGTGTAATAAAAACTCAATGCAGAGTGAAGGTGAACTTGTAATAAAAACTCAATGCAGAGTAAACGTGTAATAAAAACTCAATGTAGAGTGAAGGTGAACTTGTAATAAAAACTCAATGCAGAGTAAACGTGTAATAAAAACTCAATGCAGAGTGAAGGTAAACTTGTAATAAAAACTCAATGCAGGGTAAATTTAGTAGCTCGTCAATGTAGAGTGAAATTGAACTGGTAATAATGGAGAGTGAAATTTAAAATGTAGTAAAATTACAAGCTTCCGTTTGCCACACTGCTCAAGTAGGTTAGTGGTTTACGGAGTGAGGCTTGGTTTGTGAGTGTGATTGAGAAAAGCATAACCTGACTTGTGTAAGAACGGTTTTGGAATTCGATTGAGCAAAGAGTGGTCTAGAGATTTGGAACTGGAATTGTGACTAAGTGTGTCTACTAATTCTACGAGCATGGAATTTGCATGGGTGGTCTTGACCGAGTCCTGCATGCGTGCTCATTTGGGGCAAGACATTGTAGGTAACTGAGTCTGACTCTGAGACTGTGGCGCTCGGTCTGGCAGAGGATGTTTGTACTCGGTCTGGCTGAGGCTGTTTCGTGCTCAGTCTGGCTGAGGCTTTTAGTGCTTAGTCTGGCTGAGGCTTTTTAGGCAGGCCGAGTACTTCATGTTCGGTCTGGCAGAGGCTGTTAGTGCTCGATCTAGCCGAGGCTTTTTCGTGCTCAGTCTGGCTGAGGCTTTTAGTGCTCAGTCTGACTAAGGCTTTTTAGGCAGGCCGAGTACTTCATGTTTGGTCTGGCAGAGGCTGTTAGTGCTCGGTCTGGCCGAGGCTTTTTCGTGCTCAGTCTGGCTGAGGCTTTTAGTGCTCAATCTGGCTGAGGCTTTTTAGGCAAGCCGAGTACTTCATGTTCGATCTGGCAGAGGCTATTAGTGCTCGGTCTGGCCGAGGCCTTTTCGTGCTCAGTCTAGCTGAGGCTTTTAGTGCTCAGTCCGGCTGAGGCTTTTTAGGCAGGCCGAGTACTTCATGTTCGGTCTGGCAGAGGCTGTTAGTGCTCGGTCTGGACGAGGCTTTTTCGTGCTCAGTCTGGCTGAGGCTTTTAGTGCTCAGTCTGGCTGAGGCTGCTGACGGTCGGTCTGGCTGAGACTTGTAATAAGTGCTGCAAATGAGAATGTTATTGAGACAACACATAGATAGCCAAGGTATAGATTTGTTGTCATGATCAGTGTAATTCAGTCGATACAAGTTTATATTATGTAACAAAGCAAAAAGAAAATACAACAACTGAGCAATACAACAGTAGGGACTTATTGAAAGTAGCGCTTCAGGTGTTCAGCGTTCCAGGGGTGGAGGAGATCCTGACCTTCCATGTCCTGAAGTCGGTAAGTGCCCGGACGTGGTCGGGCCTTCACAACGTAAGGTCCCTCCCATTTGGGTGCCAGTTTGCCTTCGGTCGGATTTTTGGTGGCAAGGGTTGCTTCTCTCAAGACAAGGTCCCCTACGGCGAACTCCCTTGGTCGGACTTTGCAGTTGTAGTGTGTTCTCATTTTCTGTTGGTATGAGGCCAGTCGGACAGCAGTGGTTTCTCTAAGTTCTTCAATTAGGTCCAGGTTTGCCCGACGGAACTCTTTCGTAAGTGTTGGATCCGGATGTAAAACTCTAGGGGTAGGCAGACCGACTTCTACCGGAATAACCGCCTCAGCGCCGTATGTTAAGCGAAAAGAAGTTTCCCCAGTGGGAGTCCGTACTGTAGTTCGGTAAGCCCAAAGTACATTTGGTAGTTCCTCGGCCCAAAGCCCCTTGGTAGCTTCTAGCTTGGTTTTGATGATCTTCAAAAGAGAACGGTTGGTGACCTCAACTTGGCCGTTGGCTTGGGGATGTCTGGGGAAGGGGAAAGAAAAACATGGTTGAATTTGGAGGTCCGCACAGAACTTCCTGTACTTGACGTTGTCGAATTGTTTGCCGTTGTCGGAAATAATGGCCTGGGGAATGCCAAATCTACAAACGATCGACTGCCAAATGAACTTGGTTGTGTTCCGCTCTATAATGGTGGCAAGGGGTTCTGCCTCTACCCACTTAGTAAAATAATCAATGGCGACAATGGCAAATTTGGTCTGGCCTCGGCCGGTGGGTAAGGGGCCAATTAGGTCAATCCCTCACTTGGCGAACGGGTAGGGGCTGCAAAGTATGATCAATTCAGTAGGAGGGGCACGGGGGATACTGGCAAAACGCTGACACTTATCACATTTGAGCACGAAGTCAGCCGCATCTTGGTTGAGAGTAGGCCAGAAATATCCAGTGCGAAGTATCTTGTGGGCCAGGGACCTGCTGCCCGAGTGATTGCCGAAGATACCCTCATGAATTTCTTGCATCACATAAGTTGCTTGATTCGGATTGAGGCACCGCAGATAAGGGCGTGAGAAACCACGTTTGTATAAAATGCCGCTGACGAGGATGTAATTGGACGACCAGGCCCTGACTTTGGCGGCTTGTTGTTGGTCGTCTGGAAGTTCCTTCGTTGTCAGGAATAGAAAGATGTCCGACGCCCAAGGGATGTGCTCATTTTGGAGGAATTGTATTTCATGCTGGTCGGGGGAAATGGAGGGGTGGGATAGGTATTCGAGGCGGACACCACTACTGAGGTCGAACTGGTCTGCGGAAGCCAACTGGGCCATCTCATCTGCCTTAGAGTTCTCTGCCCGAGGAATGTGCTTGATGTGGAAGGTATTAAAGAGGCGAACAAGGGGAAGTGCAAGATCCCTGTTAGCCTACATTATGTCCTCCTTGGCATTGAATTCTCCCGTGATCTGTCCGACGATGAGCTGGAAGTCACTGAACACTCGGATGTGGCTGACACCAATGTCCCTGGCTAGGCGAAGGCCTGCTATCAGTGCTTCATATTCGGCCTCATTGTTACTAGCCTTAAACAAGAAACGGAGTGCACATTTGAAATAACCACCCTCAGGGGCAGTGAGAATGAGGCCCGCCCCACTACCTTGCTTGCGGGATGATCCGTCGACATTGAGGGTCCAAGAGTGAGGGTCTTCTGGCTCGATAGGAGCTGGTGGGGGTGGAGAGGCAATGGTTGGGGTGGGATTAGTGAATTCCAGGATGAAGTCGGCTATAGCCTGCCCCTTAATTGCTGTTCGGGGTCGATACGAGATGTCAAACTGGCTGAGTTCCACTGACCACTGCATGAGTCTGCCGAAAAGTTCTGGTTGCTGCATGACCTTCTTCAAGGGTTGGTCGGTGAGGACCACTATGGAATGGGCTTGGAAGTAAGGACGGAGTCGTCTAGAGGCGGTGACCAAGGCCAAGGACAATTTTTCTAACAGTGGGTAGTTCTGTTTCGCTCCCCGGAGGGCCCGACTGATGTAGTAGACTGGTCGTTGGACAAAGCCGTCTTCCTTGATAAGTGCTGCACTGACGACGGTGTTTGATACGGCTAAATAAAGGAAGAGGGGTTCGCCCATGATTGCCTGTGAAAGGAGGAGAGGGTTGGCCATGCACTGTTTCAACTGTTGAAAAGCCTCTTCGGATTCAGATGTCCATTCAAAAGTTTACCGAAGAACTTTGAAAAATGGTAGGCACTTATCTGTTGCGCGGGAAATGAAACGATTGAGGGTTGCAACTCGGCCAGTGAGTCTTTGGACCTCCTTAACCGTTCTGGGTGACTGCATCTCGACCAAGGCCTTGATCTTTTCAGGGTTAGCTTCAATACCCCACTAGCTGACCATAAAACCCAGAAACTTCCCGGATCCTACGCCGAAGGCGCACTTCTCTGGGTTGAGCTTCATTTGGTACTTGCGTAGGGTGGCGAAGGTCTCCCGCAGGTCGGTCAGATGATCAGTGGAGAGTTTGCTCTTGACTAGCATGTCGTTGACATATACTTCCATATTCCGACCTATTTGGTGATGGAAGATAGCATTGACCAACCGTTGGCACGTGGCCCCAGCGTTCTTCAATCCGAATGGCATTACTCAGTAATGGTAGGTACCTCGGTCGGTGATGAAGGATGTATGTTCCCGATCGGACGGGTGCATCAGGATTTGGTTGTAGCCAGAGAAAGCATCCATGAAGTTGAGCATTTGATGACCGGCCGTGGCGTCGACCAGCAGATCTATGCGGGGAAGAGGATAGCTGTCTTTGGGGCAAGCTCAGTTCAGGTCAGAGTAATCGACACAGAGTCGCCATTTGCCATTGTTCTTGCGGACGAGGACCACGTTTGACAACCACTTAGGGTAGTCGACATTTTTGATAAATTGGGCCTCAAGGAGCTTGTCGACCTCTGCGGCTATAAGAGTATTGCGCTCCGGATGAAAGATGTGCTGCTTCTGGCGGTAAGGTCGGAAATGAGGTTCAATGCTGAGGTGATGAGTTATGAAAGAAGGGTCAATGCCTGGCATATCTGAATGAGTCCAGGCAAATACATCATTGTGCTTGGTCAGAAGGGCAATAAGGTCGGCCTTAGCTTGGGGGGATAGTTGGCTGCCGATCTTAGCAATTTTCATTGGGTTGGTGGGATCGATGGGAATCTCAACGGGCTCCTCCACCGATTCGCCTCTAACCAGCTCGTCCTCATCTCGGGCGTCAAGTCCTTTAATGATCATGGCCTCCTTCAGCTTGACTTCCTTGAGTGAGGCGACATAACATTCCCTAGCTATGGTCTGCTCTCCCCGTACTGTCCCGACGCCCTGGTCAGTGGGAAACTTTATGGCGAGGTGGTAGGTTGAAGTGATAGCTTGGAAAGCGTTGAGGGCGGTGCGACCAAGGATGATGTTGTAGGCAGAGGGACAATCGACCACAAGGAAGGTGAGCAACTTGGTAGTCTGTCGTGGGTATTTGCCGATGGTGATGGGGAGATCGATGGAGCCGATGGAGGTCACGCGGTCACCAGTGAAACAAACCAAAGGGGTTTGGAGGGGAGACAGACTTTCCTCCCCAATTTTGAGCTGGCGGAAGTAGCTAAGGAATATGATGTCTAAAGAACTACCGTTGTCGATGAGAACCCGTCTGACCTTATAGTTGGAGAGAAGGGCGGAGATGACGAGAGGGTCATCATGAGGATAATGGATGCCAGCACAGTCGGCGTCCGTGAAGGTGATGGGCTCTATCTCCAGCTTGAGCTATTTGGGGGGTCGGTCTACCGTGTCCACTGCTCTGTCCGAGCCTTGCCTTATCTTCCTGAGCTCTGCCCTATGAGCGGAGCGGGATGGTCCGCCACAAGCAAGGCCACCAGAAATGACTCGGATTTCACCAACTGGTGGAGGGGGATTACCTGAGGGCCGAGGCTGTTGTGGGGGGCAGTCATGGCCTTGGTTAGGTTGGGCTGGCTGCCGGGGTGGAGTACGCCGACGGTTGTTTCTGAGGGGCTCGGTTCTTTGCCTCTGTTATGGGCGGGTGTCCGTGAATCGGCTGAGACGCCCTTGACGAATGAAGGTCTCGACCTGATTCTTGAGGTTGATGCAGTCATCATTGTTGTGGCCATGGTCCTGGTGGAAACAACAATATTTGGACTGGTCTTTCCGGTTAGAAGGGGTCCGTGAGGGTAGGGGCCATTTGAGGGGGTAATCCCGTTGGATCTGGTGGAGGACTTCTTCCATGGGAGAATTAAGGGGCGTGTACCGCTCGAACCGACCGGGCGGTCGGGCCGGTGCCGACCGGTCGGTGCAAGGAGGTCGGTCGGTATATTGGGGTGTTTGGCTGTTATACTGGGTGTTTCTGGGTTCCGAGTCTTTTCTCTTTTCTCTGAGGGTCGGGTTTTTGGATATTGGATCCTGCCGAGCGGCTAGTGAATCTTCGGCATTCATGTATTTCTGGGCTTTGGATAATAGGGCTGCCATGGAGGTCGGGGGGGTTTTGGAGAGGGTGAAGAGGAAATCGGACGATCGTAGCCCGGCCATGAAAGCCGTGAGGATGACCTTATCGTCATTCTCCGCTACTTGTAGGGCTTCGGTGTTGAAGCGGGTAACGAAGCTGCGCAGCGACTCCCCCTCGGTCTGACGGATGTTGAGGAGTTGGGTTGCAGGGCGGCGTTGGCGCTGGGCTCCAATGAAATGGCTGAGGTAGGAGTCGCTGAGATGCTAGAAAGTGGAGACAGAGTCCGCTGGTAACTGACTGAACCACAGTCGAGCTGACCTCTTCAGTGTCACGAGGAAAGCCCAATACATGATCTTGTCAGGGAAGGCATGGAGGATCATGAGGGTACGGTAGGTCTCCAGATGGTCGACTAGGTCCGTTGTACCGTGAAAGGAGTCAATGGTGGGCATTTTGAACTTGGCGGGCAAAGGTTTGTCCCGGATGGAGGCAACAAATGGTGAATTGGCCGTGGTAGAGGGTTTATGCTGAATGTTCTGCATGACCCCTTGCAGTTGGAGTTTCATTGCGCGGAGCTCAGCGTCCCAGAGGGAAACGTGGTCACCATGGTCAGTCAATGGAGGCTGGACGCTGCTGACCTCCCCTTCAGGGGCTGGTGCTAAGACCGACGGGTGTGGGGGTGGTGGTGGTGGATTTATATGTGGGTGTAGAGGTTGCAAACCTTCCATGTTGGGTGGATGGAGTTATGGAGCAGTATGGCTCGGGGCTCTTTCTTAGTTGGGGGGAATATCTAGAGGTGGTGGAGGAGGCATCGGAAGGTTTCTTTGGAGTAAAGCATTTATCAAGGCCTGATTTTGCTCGGCCATGCGGTTAATGTTGTTGGTAAGCTCGATAAAATACTGTGGTGGGTTGTTTGGATTGGGGGGATCGGCCTGATGGTCAGCAGCATTATTGTGAGAAGCCATGGATCTAATCATGACCATGCACTTTGACGGGTAGGAGAAAAAGGTTGTTGGAACGGGGTCTCCAGTTGATACAGTTTATCCTAATGAATGGAGCGAACTGGTCCAAGCTCCTCAAGTCCAAGCCCAAATGATCGAGCCCACCGGATAACCTGCAAACAAGTTCAACGGGGAACGGGGTAGTCCCCCAGTGAACCCTCCGACGAGCAAGTTAGGAAGAGAAGTAGAGTATATGGGGAGAGATTAGAGATAGAAAGCTTAACCTTTTTCTTGTCTTCAACGTTCGCTTATATCCTTTGGCAATCATTTCGCTGTCCCTTCCGACCTGCTCTCCTCGCCGAAAGCCTATGCTGTAGCTTACCTTGCTCAGGGTAAGGGGGTCCTGTTCCGGCGGAGAGATGTTGTCGCAATAAATGCTGTGATGGGCTGCATTAATGGTGATGTGCAGTGGCAATAACTTTGCAGATCTTTGTCTGCTGATGTGGCTTGTCCTTTTCTTGCCGTGTGTCTGAATGTCATTGGCTCTTTATACCATGTTGGACTCCAGCTGTCCTGGACCTCACCAGCTGGGTTATGCACTGGGCTCCAAGTGATGGGCTTGGATTGTCCATAGGTGATTCGTGGCCTTTATGGGCTTATACATGTCAGAAGATATGAGAGAGAATTATTATTCTAATAAATTCTTACATTGTTATGTTTGAAAGAAAATTTAACTTTTAATTTTAAATATTATTCAGTGTGTTTGATTTTAGTTTTCTGAATTCAATTTTTTGAAAATTAAATTTTTTATTTTTTGTATTTTTTTGTTTTTAATGAATATTTTTAAAATTTGAAGCAATTTTTTTAAATTTTTTAGATGCACCTTACTTAGATGTATTTAAATAATAAAATATTTATGAAAAATAATTAAAAAATTAATAAATACACAAAAATACAAAAAATATATACTAAATTTTGGTATTTTTTGGTATTCAGAGCATCTCTAACGTGAACCAAACCTGGCATCAAATTTAAATTTTGATGAAAAAGTCACTTTTTGAAGTTCTAATAGTTTTAGCAAATTGGTATCAAAATGAGAATTCACCAAAAAATTCATCAAAGTGAGAACAGGGTACATATTTCATTACTTTACTGTGCGTGACCGTTGGAGGAGACCAACCAGTCGACCAACCGGTCAACTGGTTCCCTTTCAAATAGGTAGGTTCAAACAGGTAAAAAAAAAAAATTTGCCTTACCTATCGACCGGCCGGTCGACCCTCCCCTTTTGATGCGCGGTTGGAGGAAGAAATATCAGATTGAGAAAATTAGATTTTTTTTACTCAAATTTGGTGAAAATTTTGGTTAACCGTTGGAGATGGTCTTAGTCTATCTTTCAAAGATTTTTTTCACAAATATTATACTTTTTAAATGTATTTATGGTAGGTGTGTCTAAAAATTTAAAAAATACTTAATATATTAAAAAAATTCATTGAAAATATTAAATACAAAAAATAAAAAAATAATTTTTTTTTAAAAACTATTTTTTTGAAAATCAGAACCAAACAAATTGATTCTTATTTAGAAATGAGTAAAAAGTATCAATGAACACTTGGGCATCTTTTGAGAAGATAACAAAAAACCAAAAGTCATTTTTTAATTTATTCTGGTGACGCTATCTTTTTACTTTTTTTTTATACTTTTTTTTTTTTTATACATTTTTTTCAAAAAAAATTAAAAAAGAAAAAAGTTTTAACTTTTAACTGACTTACCAAAATAACCTTTTGTATTGTGAGTCACAACTATAATAAATATTATCCATATAATTTGAGTTTGAATAATTTTTTGTTTTTTTGTTTTTTTTTTATTCTGAATTTGTGGTGTTATTGTAAATTTTATAAATATTTATGAAAGTAATTAATTATTTTTTTATGAATAATAATTTACATAAATTTTAAAAACTAGCTAATCAAGTGTCCGCTGAGCCCACGGTCCCAAATGATGCGTCTTTTTTCAAAATCCGGGTGCTACGTGAATTCTGGTGTGGTGGTCTAGATGGTGACATTGAGCAATCACTAGATTAGATTCAGACAAAATCTGCCTTCCGAATGTACCTAGTGCTTGTATAGCATGTATTAAAAAAAAAGTATATTTTTTATAGGGAGATGCTAGAGAGCTCTAAATATAGAGCTCTAATTTGAGCTCTAGTGATGTGTCCAAGCAATTAAAAAAAAAAAAAAAACAAGACAAGGCACAAACATCACATCAGTGTGGGTCCTACATTCCCATTAGAGCTATTAGAGCTCCTATATTAGAGCTCTAAAGCATTTTTGATTTTTTATATATATGTTTTTATTTGGGTTACATTAATTAATATATATATTTTTTATTTTTTTATTTACTTTTTTTATTTTTTTTAAATATTTTTTTTTATAAAATATTAAAAAATACACTTATTTAGAACATCTCAAATCACCGATAGATTTTCTATAATTTCTTCTTCCAAGCCAAGCCTTTAATCTATTAACAGTAGTGATTAGTGCATGTAACCTAACAACTTCTTGGAGCCGAATAAATGAACTTCATAATCAATGAATGTAGCATATTTAAGGCCATTTTTGATGAGTTGAATTCGGTCAAGGCCGATTGGGTTCAAGCAACTCATTGTCGAATAAATTAGAATGACTTAAAACAGATGGTGAATATCAGATGTGCGTCAGGGTCAAATATATAAGATAAGTCGGCATGATGATGTACTTTAAGTGGACCCAAAGTAGAAGGATGGACTCTAATAGGGTAATGATCAAAAGCTATATGAGGAAATATCTGTAAAAATATCTCCATAAAAGGAAGACAATGGTGAAAAAGAAGGTACGCATTCATTACTAACACTAAAATTATTCAAACACTTCTTCCTCTCTTTTGAAGATTGATTTGCTTGTCGGAGTGCGAATTCCAACACTCAGACTAGAGTATTTTCCTGTTTCAGGTATTGAAGCAAGGATCTTTCTAAGATTTATTTGGAGTGAAGGAGTATTGTAAAACCACCCTCACACAACTGTATTGTTAAATTTGTAAAATATAAATTTTAATTTTAATTTACAATGTATATATATTGCATATTGAAATTTGTAAAATATAAATTTTAATTTTAATTTTTAGTTATAAATTATATATATATTGCGTATCGTTCAAGTAATAAAGATATTGGTTATGTTTGGTTTATGTTTTTGAATATTTTTTGAATATTTTTTTAAAGAATTTAAAAACTAGTTTGATAAAAAAAAGAACATGAAAAATATATTTTTGAATTTTTAAAATTATTTATACTCTCTAAAAAGATAAATTATATAAAAATGATTTAAAAAATTCATGAAAATAATTTTTAGTGTAAAAAAAATTAAAATAAATTTATGAAAATCAAATCAAACATGGCGATTATTTTTTGAACTATCTTGAATTCAAGTCCCCACTTCTCAAATTTGGAAAATTGGAATAACGTCAGGGCTCTTTATTTTTTTGATAAATTACAAATATATCATCCCCTAAGGTTTGATTAAAATACAAAAACAGTTTTTAATGATATTATAAATATATTTTTTTGATAAATCCCTTGAGATTTGATTAAAATACAAATAACTCACTGTAGTTCTGAAAATTACATTTCATCCCCTAAGGTTTCTAATTTCATAACAAATCGTCCATTTTATTAATAAGTTATCAAATCAATTAACAGTTTTTAATGATATTAGAAATATGTTTCAATTAACAATTTAGGTAATTTTATTATTGTATCGGAGAACAATTATGAATTTTATTTTTTTTAGTTAATTCTGTTAAATAAAAAAATTTAACAAAGGGGTGTTTGTAATTTTCCAAACCACATGAGGCAATTTATACTTTGAGTAAATCTTAGAAGGTGTATTTATAATTTATCTTTATTTTTTTAATACATCAGAAAAAAAAAAAAGGCTCACCACGAATTTTGTTAAATTTAGGCATCGTTTGGAAATAAATTATTTTAATAATTTTTTAATTTTTTACAAAATGATATATAAAATAATAATAATAATAATATAACAATTTATAATAATTTTTTAACTTTTTAATTAAAATATTTTCTCCCCGGCCTTTGTAAAATCCAAGATGGGCTCATAACTGAGATTGAACCCGGAACTACCAGAGAGGAAGTGAATTATTTGGAAACAACAAGACAATTCAAAATAGGGAAATTATAGAATAGTTTCGGAGTTTCACGTGTCTATACTTTCTAATCAATTATTATTTAATATGTCCCTTTATGCTCTTCAATCACTTAACATAATATCCCACTTATTTACCTTCTCTATCAATCACAATGTTATAAAATACTACGTGTCTATACTTCTAAATTTCTGATAATTGCGCATTAAATAACAAGCGGGTCGTATACTAATGGGAGATGAAAATATACAAACAACAATCATATATATGTTTAGTGGGAGTTGGATTTCCTTTCAAAAATGTATTTTAATAGATGATTTTAAAACTATTTTTTATGAAAAGATATAAAGAAAAATGGAGATAGTAATGTGATAATTTATAGTGACTTTTAAAGTTTTTTGATTAAAATGTTGGGTTTATGAACGAGGCCTCAGGAATAATTTTTTAAGAGTTTCAAAATTTGTATAATTTTGTCTTATTTATTATTATTACAAGCTCTTTACAATTTTCAATTGTTTAATGAGAAAATTGATGAGAAATCCACTCTACCAATTATCTAAGGTATTAGGTTTAGTGAATTTTTTTGTTGGTGAAAGGCCTACACTTCGTGAAATAGTTTGGTAATCTTAAAGGATATTTTGTTTTCAATTTTTTCTCGACTTTTTTTCTATTTAACTTTTCGTTGACTATTTATTCAAATATATATATATATATATGTTTAAATTATTTTCTATCTGTTTAAATTTTTTGTCTATATGTTCAATTTTTTTGTCTATCTGTTTAATTTTTTCTGTGTAAATTTTCTATTTGTCGAAATTTTATTTGTGTAAATTTTCTATCTATCCAAATTTTATCTACGCAAATTTTCCATCTCCTTCTCCTCATCATCTGATCAATAGAAGAACAATTTTTACATGTTTTTTCACATATATGTACAAATTTATATCTATATGTTCAATTTTTTCCCTATCTGTTCGATTTTTTTACCCTATCTGTTTAATTTTTTGATCTTTTCAATTGAAATTTGCCTTATCTGTTCAAATATCTATCCAAATAAAATCTATATGTTGAAATTTATTTGTTGAAACTATTTGTTCATTTTTTTATCTGTTCAAATTATTTTCTATTTGTTCATTTAAGTTGCACACATTTAGAAAAAAGAGTATGTTCATTTTTATCTATTGCAATCTGTTGCAATTTGTTTCATCAAAAGACAACTAAATAAATAAAATAAAAAATAAAAAAAATAAAAGAGAAGAGAGAGAGTGAGAGAGGACGAGCTGGATTTGTGTGCTTGAAGAAAAAAAAAATGTCCATTAGGAGCTGGATTGAAGAGGCAATTCACCGTTGGCAAAACTCCGGTGATCGGAAACAAACAACGCTGTGGATCCAGTGACAAATACTAGGCACTTTGTTTGTCATTTAACCTCAGGCAATTGAATTTAGTTCTCCATTAGACATATATTTATGTTGTTGATTTGTTTGTGGATTTTTCAACATATATTTTCTAAAAATTGTTGGGATCTTCAGTTTTGAGGCATTTCTAGGTTAATATGAGAGGCCACTGTTATATTAATTGTGTGCTCTAATCCTCTACATGTATGCACTTTTATTTACTTAGGATTAGTACAAAGGCTGCTGTTTTATTTGATGTAGTGTCACAGACTCACAGAATTTCTCTTCTCCTTTAGATTACACGATATCAAAATCCAGCTATTACTGTTTGTATGGTTTCTTTTCTTGGGAAACAAGCCTCTATTTCTTAAGAATTAATACTCATCTAACATGGATTTAAGATCCCTTATTCTTTTTTATTTTTTGAATTCAGAACCACATTTTCTTTTTTTATATGCATCTTTATATCTATGTTCGGCAATGGCACGTTTTTAATCTTATTCTATTTTTCCTTATAACCTTTATCACTTGTGGCATTTTAGCATGTTGTTTACAATGACTGTAGTAGTAGGGAACTATATTTGCACCATGCTCAGTTCTTTCCACATCTACCCTCAACCTGCTAGGGAAAATCGATGATTCCCCACAAGTAAATCAATCAATGGAAATAAAAATTAATGCGGAAAAATTAAATCAAAGGCAACACAAGAATTTTTACGTGGTTCCCTCAATGTGAGGTACGTCCACGGGATCGAAATCCGATTCCACTATCAACCAAATAAGTTCCAAACGATTACAAACGAGACACTAATGGTCTCACAAAACCACCCTTAGGTGAATTCCAAATAATCACAAATAAACAAAGAGGAAAGACCTCACCAAATTGATGAACCAAAATCTTCAGAACCAGAGTTTGTAGAAGATCCAAAATAACGAACCAGATCAACCCACCAAATAATAATCAAACAAATCAACCGAAACCAATCCGCTGAGTTAAACTCAAGCACTGCCGCTGTGAACCAAAAATCACCAAAGGTGATTTAATTGGCACGAACTCCGAAATCGAAAAGTTTGAACAATAACTTTGTGAAAGCCGTACCAACCTCTTTTGAAAATAAACAATATATATATATATATATTGAATCTTGAGTTTTAAAAAAACAAGTCCTAATTGTTACCAAATTGAATTAGGTCTCCACAAATATAATATATAAAAATATATTATACCTAAACCAAGCCAAATTGAAACTCTTTTAATAAATCAATTGGGTCCCACACTCCAATAAGGAGGTATACCCAACAATTCTCCCCCTACCGACTTAGGTGGAGATATCAACCAGACCCGCCAAAGTTCGACACTTCAAAGACTGAGATGCCAAATCGAAAAATCACAAAGAATCTTGTATTTTAATTTTTTAACTAAAATCTTCAAGAATAAATTTTGTACTTTACCCAATAGAAAAAGGAAGAAAATTTAAAAAGAATAAATGTAATTTATTCAAAATAAAAATTGGGCATGTTCGTTAAAATGCAGGCTTTGTCTGCGGCTTGGGGTATAAATAGAGGACAATGTCTTCTGGCATTACAATTTGTTTGTTGAAAAGTGCCGGACGACCAAAAACTATTTTAGACAATGCTCAGAAATGTGTTTGCCATAATTGAATTTACTATTAGTTTGAGAGGTGAGGGACACATCCCATATAAGCTTATAAAAATTTTATTAATGAAAAAGTCTTTATTGACTCCCCACAAATAAACAAAACAAAACAAACCCGATGGCAAAATACAAAAGATATATAATATATATTATTATAGCAGCTCTTTGAAAAGAATGTTAGGGGGTAGCGTTTGGCAACGTTTACGTTTTTGTTTATGTTTAAAAAATTTTATAAACTGTTTTTGTTTATTTTTAGAAAAATATAATTACAGATGGCTTTGGTTTGAAAAGATGTTTAAAAAATTTTAAAGTAAATATAAACTTAAATATATTCTGTTCAGGCCTAAAATATTTTATATTATTATTATATTTATGACAATGTGATCAGACACACTATTAAATTCGAAAAACTTAATTAATAAAAACTAATTGAAAAAAAAAATTAATTGGGAAAAAAATTATTTAAAAAAAAAACATGTTGAAAAAAAATTAAATTAAAAAAATAATTGGAAAACAATTAATTGGGCAAAAAAAATATTTGAAAAAAATTAATTGAAAATAATAATTGAAAAAAAAAATTAATCGAAACACCCAATATTTGAAAAAAAAATTAATTGACAAAAACTAATTGAGACAAAAAATTATTTGAAAAGAAAGTTGAAAATAAATTATTTGATAAAAAAAATTTATGGAAAAAATGAAAAATAAAAACTAAACTCATTTTTTTGAGTTTACCATTTTTCCTAAAATTTATAAACCAAAAAACATTATCAAACAAGTTTATGATCAAGTTTTAAATATTTGTAAATATAAATTGAAAAATTGAAAACGAATGGTTACTAAACAGCCGCCAAATAAAGTTTTTTTTTTTTTTTTTTAATGAGTGAAACAGTTAAATATGACATCTGCCTTTTAACAATGAAAACTAAATTTTTTGAACTTTATATTCTTAATTATTTAGCCACACAGTAACTTTTTAACCAGTGCCAAACAACTCCCTAAACTTGCTAAAAACTTTGGGAAAAAATCTAATAACTATCAGTAAATTACATAATTAAGTGGAATATACTACATAGGCAAAGTTTAAGATTCAATTATTGGGTCCCAAAAGTAAAGCCATGTAGGCTCAGTCCAAGTGAATTGGGTACAACAAGGTTAAATTCTGACTTAAATAATTTCCAACGCATAAATTGCTTAATAAATAAACCTCCAATAAGAGAAAATGTAAAATATATTTCCAGATCTTACTTCAATAATGCATTCAAAAATATGAATGTAATAAATTAACATATCACATTATGCAAATGTGTATAGTACTAATTTTTTAACTATATTTCAAGAATTCACAACCACAATAAATCCAATAGTTTATCAAACTTTTCTCACCATAATAATTTTTATAATATTTTAATATTTAAAAGAGAAAATATTATTAATTTAAGAAAAAAAAAATTTGAGACTAGGTGGTTTAAATATATATATGATAAAAAATGTAATAAAATTGAGAAGCAATGTATAAGTTAATAAACCTACTAAACTGTGCACACAATATATGTAAGTGTGGGAACTTTGAGGACAGGCCCTCGAAAAAAACAACCTCCCTAAACCCTTCCCACAGATATTAAAAAACTAAATCAAAATTTATATTAAGTGTTTATGCAGAGTAATTAAAATACTTTAATTGAATGAATAATAAAAATAGCAGAAAACCTGTATATATTTGGCTGATAGAACCCTAAATAGGTCATAAGAAGATAGAGATACAATGAGATTGATATAAGTATAAATATACAGTTAACTTCCCCTTCTCTCCCCCTCGTCCCTTACTCCTCTCTCGTCTCCTCTCCTCTCCACGCCTCTCTCTCGCTCCTCTCCTCTCCTCCGTCCTCTCCACTCCATCTCTCGCGTCAAAGTGGTAAGGCAGATACAACTGAGAGCTGGAGAGAGATCGAGAAAGCAGCCAACGAGAGCTTGTGAAAGGTGGCATGTCTTGATCAACGAGTAACAAAAAGAAGACGACAAAGCTACTAGAACAATGTTGAATATGGCAATCAATCTCATATGTTTGTACGATCATGGAAGACACATTGTTGTAACCTAAATACGCCACGCTGATGTCACAATCAGATTGATGGCAGTAGAAAGGAAACTCCCATGTCAGAAAAGACCAACAACCACGACAAGCCTTAAGTATGCCAGCAGAGTACGATACCAGACTCGGTCTAGAACGACAACAAATTGCTCTTGCTAGTGAGCCAGAAATGAGGAGTGCCCAAGAAAAACAGAACCCAGTATGGATACAAAGGTTATGTAGGACCCTGGCCCAATGCATAGAAAATGCATGTCAGTATGTAGAGAAGAGTGAGGGAAGTAGTAAAACCAAGAAACAGAGTTACTTTGAGATAGCTAAAATGCGAACCAAAGCATCATAGTGTGGAAGAGGGACACCATGAACTGCTGACAAGTGAACAGCATAAACAATATCTAGATGAGTAACCGTGAGATAGAAGCAAGACTGCCACTAGTTTACGATATAGAAGTTCATCATCATAGGGATACCATCAAGGGGGTAGGCACGAGTCTGAGGACAACCGAAGTAGTGCAGTCTACAATCGGTAAGGCCGTTATACGACAAGAGATCAGAAGTATACTTGCCGGGTAAGAAAATAACCAGAGGAACTTGGAAATATTTCCAACCAAGGAATTAGCAATAAACCCAGAATCTTTCAAATCTCAAATTGACAATAGAAACTGTTTGAGACTAAAGCCCACGTCATCTCCAGTGAATAACGTATCATCCACAAAGAGGAGAAGGAGAATAGTATCACACTCGTCTATGCATAAACAACGCTCAAATCATGCACTAGAGGAAAACCGAAGCCATGAAATGTAGACTGAACTTGGCAAACCAGGCATCGCGGAGCTTGTTTCAAAACCATGCAAAAGAAGCAAAGCTTGCAACCTTTTTTGTGGACAGAAGACCAGGAGGAAGGCATATAAATTCTCAGTAGGCACCATTGAGAAGATGCACTTAACATCCCATCTGAAAAAGGCTCCAGTGGCAACAGCAGCAACTGCAAGTAAGTTTCAACTAAAGTAAGACAGCAAATAGGAGCAAATGTTTCTCAATATCAATCCCATATTCTGAGTAAATCCCCCAGACTTACAAGGAAGCTTTGTAAGCTCAATCTGATAAGTGTTATATCTGGCGCATGGTATTGACATACGAGATCCACTTGTCAAAAATCCGAGACAAGAGGTAAGATGTGGTTGTGGTGGCCCGATTTAGAATAGATTATCAGGAAATATATTGCTTGTGATTGTGTTGAATCATCAAATAATCATGATCTTGTGCCTCAAGTATTGCATTATATGTTGCCATGCCTAAAGAAAAATCATCTAATCACCCAAGCAATTGAAGTAGAATTGGTTTCAGAATCAGAAGTTTCTTTTAGGTCTGCTTATGAACTATTTGAAATAGGGAAATTTGGTAGAAGAGCATCATTTGGTTTCAACCAAATTGAACAAAATAAATTACTTAAGATCGAAGAGACAAAAAGATTTGGAAATATAGAGAAGGTTTACATATTCAGTGAACTTTCATATCAAAAACTATAGTTTAATAAGGGTTAATGAAATTCAAAACACCCAAATACAACTGACGGATAAAAATATAAAAATAAAAAATAAGATACACAAACACAGGGTTACATTACTTCACACACTACATTGGTAAACTCAACCCAACACTATGATTGGTCAAACATAATCAAGTTTTCATTAGCTTCTTGGTTTGCCTCAACTCGTTTCCACATCTATTTATTAAATTTCATTAATTTTGTCAAAAAATCATAACATCATAGCCTCTCTCATTCTTCATTGTCTTCAATAACTAGCTTTACTTCTCCTTTGAAGTATTTGATGCATATCCCCATTTGGAGCCGCTCCCTCCCCCCGCAAAGTACCACGCACATGCCCCCCAATCTTGCGCACATCTTGAAATAATAGCCCTCCTATTTTGCTCTAATTCTTGATATGAACACTGCAGGCTTTCTTTCCCACAAATGCATCTTCTATTTTGACAAATATCCAACATCAAGTTTGGAAACGCCATTGACATTGATCCTAGTAAGGACCGTGGGAGAGAGCATTTAACAGACCAATTCTTAGTTATACTAATAGCAATAATGCGAGAAAAACAAAAGAATGTAAAATAAAACAATAATCAATGATTTTGTTTGTCCATACATTCAAACAATGTTGTAGTTCAAGAAAATCTCACCTATTTTCCACCTTTAGTATATGAATGCATGTTCAATGTAATAGTTCAAAGTAAATCACTGTCTCATCTATGTTTGCTAATATTTATGAAGTAGAAGACTTCACTTATTTTTTTCAGTCATTTTCAAGTACAAAACCACTTGATTTGTCTTAATAAACCACATTGTCATTTTCATATTCTAGTTCATGTCTTAACGCCTCATTCTTAACATTCTCCATGTTCCTAATATGAAATAAGGTTAAGTTTGAATGTTCATAACCATTTCTTACCATGCTAAGTGAAGCATTCATGTTCATTTCATTCTTAATGCTTCATTTTAAGCATTCTTTATCTTTAACGTTCATTCTTAAAATATTCATTACCTTTTGTTTCCACTTCTCCTTATATTCGAACCTAAATATTCTGGGTCAAGAAAGTCTTTAACTTTTTAACACGCTATGAAGATTTCCAATTTTCATTTGGAGACATGCCTGCATTCTTAAGCTACTCATGAAACAGAGAGGTACTTGAATAGATTCTTAGCCTATTTGTTGACGAAGGACCTTTGATAGGTAAAGAGTCAGCCTCCCTATTGCTAAGTGGAAACAAATTAACAGTGGTTCCGATCAACATTTCTAATGGGCAAAGAAGAAGAGGATTCTTGAGGCCCCAGATTAAATGTCATTTTCCAGACTAAAAAAGATGAAACAACCAAATCAAACAGTTAAAACACAAAAAAAAATTGGAGAAAAAATTGGAACAGATTAAACACAAATCTGTTTTCCCCCAGATTAATGTCATTATTCCAACTACAAAAAGATGAATCACCATAATCAACAGATGAAACACAAAAAAAAAAAAAAAAAAAAAAATGGATAAAAAAATTGAACAGATTAAAACACAAATCTGTTTCCCCATATTAATGTCAAATTAATTCCAATAAAAAGATGAAGCACAAATCAAACAAATTAAACACAACAAAACCATTTGGGAAAAATTAAATAATCTAAACCAAAATTGTTTCCACAACAAACCCTAGAATTATGTCACAAATCAACAACAAACCATCAATACCAATAAAATCTGTATCCACAACAAATCCCCATCAAAACTCAATAAACAAAAGCACTCTATTTTTTTGAACAACAAAATCAACACTATGGCAACAAAGTCATAAACTAATATATTACAATATAAGTAAAAAAAAAATGAGAATGAAAGTCAAGAGACGAGGGTAAAAAAATGAGAATCAAACAAAGCGAACTTCGTTCCGTCACCGTCTAACCCTCTTTGTCCGCTCCTGCCGCTGTCCCCCCTCGCCTCAAGCACCGCTGCCTCTCCCTCCTCGCTGGTAGTCCGAACTCTCTGTTTGTCTCACTCCAGACAAAAAAACAGCTGGAAGAGCAAAATACAAGATGGAGAAAAAAAAAAAAAGTCACCGCAAGAAATTACGGCAAGGATTGGACTCATATTGTGGGGTGGGGCAACATAGATTCCCAAGAATATTTAAACAACAACGATAGATTATTAGATGAGTCTAGAATACTAGGGTGAGTCTATGGAATAAAAAATATGACTTGCACACTGCTAAAGACATGCCAACGCAAAACTTGGCAGCTGCAAATTGGTTTATAAATTGGAGCTACAATAGCATTAAAGTGCCATTGTTTTGCCATTGGCAGCCAAGAAGATTTTCAGTATCTTATCCGCATATAATATTATCTACCAGCAATCAATATTTATAAAATAAGTAAATTTTACGCTATTTTTACGAACTATGTTACTTGGGCCTGTGTCCGAACATTATTCGGCACACGTTAGTGCATATCTGTGATCTCAACATCAATAGTCCAATCTTATCAAATCATCTCTTCACAAAAACAAGTAAATTAAACATAGGAAGCAATGATACATCTTTATTTTAGAGTTCAAATTACAGTTTCTAATAACATGATAAGAAATAAAAAAAATAAAATAAAATTAAAATAGATCAAAACATCACATCACAGTAAAGACTCACTCCACATAAACTTATTTATTAGAATTTCAAATTATTTTTGTAAAAACAATGATCAGTCAAACCAAAAAGGGATTAAAAATCCCTTTGGTTCAAAACGTGGGATCAACTAAAAATCAAATGTCACAAATTATTACAAAAATTTATAATTAAAAAAAATAAAAGTATTAAATAATTACAAAAAAAGCAAACAATAGATGCACAAAATGCAATATAAACTAAGCCCCAGATTCTTCATTCCGTCACTGATATGGGGATTCGAGGAATGAAGACTGAATAGGATGAAAAAATCAAATGACGGGCATGAGGGTTGAAGGAGCCTCTAAGCCAAAATTTTAGAAGGAGCTTAGAAATCATCCGGTCAAAAGTAAACAGTTGCCAATTTGAACAAGTGACGTGGTCAACACAAGCTCTAAAGCGGCATTAACAGAGGGGGCAGTTTGGTGTTCAAAGCGGTTTGTGGGTTCATTATGGACCAGCTGATCTAATTTTTCTAACATTAATATTTAAGCACACAACACACACACCATACTTTCTGAAGAATATAACTAAGCACGTACCCAAATCAAACAATCCATTTAATTTGGTTATAACAAGACAGTGAACTGTTATTGCTGCTTCTGAAGCTACAAAATTCATCAAAATTCAGTTCCATCAGTTACCATAGTAAACTGTTTTAGCTACAGACTAGAATAGAGCAATGGCGGTCCAGTGTTTCCAACCATGGTAAACAGACCTGGGTTATGAAACTTGGCTGCTATTATAACTACAACTAGATTTTGTTCATAAAACATCAATGAGCAACCTAATTTTGAGCCCTTCTCAGGAGGCAGTAAGACAAACGGGATATTGAAGGTTCACGATATTGGGTTGTGTTGGGGTATACCTCCTTTTGAGTGTGGGACCCAAATTTGATTTATTAAAGAGTTTTAATTTGGCTTAGTTTAGGTATAATATATTTATATATTATATTTGTGGAGATCCTAATTCATTTTGGTAACAATTAGGACTTGTTTTTTTTTAAAACCCCAAGATTCATATTATATATATAGATATAATATATTGTTTTATTTTCAAAAGAGGTTGGGTACGGGCTTTCCCAAAGTTAAGTTGTTCAAAAACTTTTCGATTTCGGAGTTCGTTGCCAATTAAATCACCTTTGGTGATTTTTGTTCACAGCGGCAAGTGCTTGAGTTTAACTCAGCGGATTGGTTTCGGTTGATTTGTTTTGATTATTATTTGGGGGTTGATTGGTTTCGTACATTTGGGATCTTCTACAAACTCCTGTTCTGAAGATTTTTGGTTCATCAATTTGTGAGGTCTTCTCCCTCTTTGTTTATTTTGTGATTATTTGGAACTTCACCTAAGGGTGGGTTTTTTGTGAGACCATTAGTGTCTCGTTGTAATCGTTTGGAACTATTGGTTGATAAGTGAAATCGGATTTCGATCCCGGGACGTACCTCACATTGAGGAACCATGTAAAAATTCTATTGTGTTGCCTTTGATTTATTTTCCCGCATTAGTTTTAATTCCCATTGATTGATTTACCTTGTAGGGAATCAATCGATTCCCTAACAACTAGATTAAGAGCTTACCGTGATTTATTTGGGTTTCAGTTATTTGTGTAACATCAATTGGAGGGGAATGTGGGTCGTATGTCTAGCTTCAAATGGAAGTAATTGGGTACCTTGGAAAACTAAATGGAGGAAACCTATTATTTTGTAAAGATTTGGGTATGACCCATTGAGGGTGCCTAGTGGCAAACCGACGGGTAATAAATGAAAAAGATATGAATGGAATAAGGCGTAATCGAAAAGCCGTTGTGTTATCCGTAATGGATTGATGACAGTGTGTTGATCATGTTGCCTACTGAAACGTCAGCACAATGATTTATGTGGAAAAATTAGAGGGCACTTTAGGATAGGAAATCAGCCACAAAATAAAGCCTTTTGTTTCGTAAGGGTTGGTTAATTTAAAATTATTATAAGAAGGCAGCCCGTATATGCCGAACATCTGAATTGAAATAAAGAGTTATTGTTACCAACTTGCTTCTTATGAAAATTGTTTTTGATGAATGGTGAACAGGCTTTTGAATGCTACTTTAGTTCTTTGCCGAAAGTTGGGAGACTTTGGTTGTGAACCGTCAGTAATTCAGGCGCCCGATGGAGTTGTCACAATGGCGAAGTCACTAGTAGCCTGTTGAATGAAGAAACTAGAAGAAATCAGCAGGTTCCTCTCCAATTCGGGGAAGCGCATTCGTTGTGAGAAGTCGAGAGCAAAACAAGGGGGAGGGAGTAAGACTCCTCATGGTCGTGATCAAAAGCGTGACAAGATCGAAAGATGGTTTCTTTTTCTATAAGAAAGACATTGAGTGCTACTATTATTGCTCAGAGAATGGGCACATGAAAGCGGGAATGGCCGGAAATGCTCAAGAATAAGAAGAAAAGGTGTGACAAAAAAGTGTGGACAAGAAGCAAGAAGACACAACGGCAGTTAGCTACCAAATGCTGATCTCATGGTCCGTTTGTGAAGATGATTGTAATCAATTTTGTCAGGCCATAGAGAGCAATGGGTGTTGATTCCGGGGCTTCTTTTTCATGTGACTTCTCGAGTTGATTTCTTCACTACCTACACCGAAGGACGATTATGGTTTTGTTCGAATGGGGTAATGAAGGTTTGTCCAGATTATAGGTATGGGTGATGTTTGCTTGGAAACAATTTGGGCTGCAAAGTTTTTGCTTAAAGACGTGAGGCATGTTCCCGATATTCGCCTCAATTTGAATCTCTACTGGGAAGCTAGATGATGAAGGCTTCAACAAACAAATTTGGTGATGGAATATGGAAGCTCACAAAGGGTTCCTTGGTGGTGGCTAAGGTGTAAGAAGACCTCATACACTTTTATTTCGATGCAAGGAAAAATTCGTAAAGGTGTTGTCAATGCACTTTTGAAGAAGATACTTCTAACTGAATTATGGCACAAGCGGCTGGCCATATGAGTGAAAAGGGGCTGCAAGTATTGTTCCAAGAAAGAGCTTCTACCCGGTTTGAAAGGTACACATCTTAAAACTTGTGTTCATTTGTTTGGCGGGTAAACAACATAGAGTTTCTTTTTCATAAAAAATGTTGCTTCTAGAAAAGAAAATGTTTGGAGTTGATTCATTCGGATGTTTGTGGTCCTTTAAAAGTTATAACACAATGTGGTGCACTTTATTTTGTTACTTTCATTGATGATTATTCAAGAAAAGTTTGGGTTTTTCTACTAAAAACTAAAGATCAAGTTCTAGAAGTATTTAAGCATTTTTCAGGCCTGGTTGAAAGAGAAATAGGGCAGAAATTGAAGTGCATCGCATCAGACAATGGTGGTGAATACATTTGGGCCATTTGATGAGTATTGTCGTAGCCAAGGTATTCGCATCAAAAGCAGTTAAGAAGACTCCTCAACAAAATGGAGTTGCCGGAGAGGATGAACCGCACCATTGTGAAAAGAAACAAGGTGTTTGCTTTCACAAGCTAAATGCCAAGAATCCTTTTGGGGTGAGGCATTGAAGACAACGGTTTGACGTGATCAATTTGTCACACCCCTATCCTTTGAATGGTGATGTTCCAGAAAGAGTTTGGGACCGGTAAAGATGTATCTTATGAGCACTTGAGAGTGTTTGGTTGCGAGCCTTTGTTTTCATATTCCAAAAAGCGAGAGGTTCCAAGCTTGATAGGCAAGTCAAGATCAATGTATTTTTTCTTGGCTATGGACGTGATGAGTTTGGGTATAGATTGTGGGATCCGGCGACAAGAAAGTCATTCGAAGCCGTGATGTTGTGTTTCTTGAAAGACCAAACAATTGAAGGACTTTTGCAAAGGTGATCAACCGAAGCCAAAAAACTAGTGATCTCATTGACATGGATCTATCTCCCTCATCTTCAGTTGATGATGAAAATGGGGAGATGTGCAGCCACCTATTGAGAGTTAGAGGATGATGCTAATCCTAATGAACTTGAGCCAGAAATTGAGGAAGAGCATCCAACTCAAGAAATCGCCACCACACTTGAGTTAAGAAAATCTACAAGGACCGACAACCTTCAAGAAATATCCTCCAATGATTTTGTGTGATTTCTGATCAAGGGGAGCCTGAGAGCTACCAAGAAGCAATTGAGCATGCAAAGAAAGGCGATTGGAAAAAGGCCATGGAAGAGGAGATGAATTCCTTAGTTGAAAATCACACTTATGATTTAGTGAAGTTGCCTAAAGGGGAGGAAACTTTCTGAAAAATAAGTGGGTCTTCAAATTGAAGAATGATGGCAAGAATCTGAGTGTACAAACACGTCTTGTTAAAGGCTTTGGGCAAAAGAAGGTTATTGATTTTGATGAGATTTTTTCGCCAGTGTGAAGATGTCTTCTATTCGGGTTGTACTTGCATGGCCGCAAGTATGAACCTTAAAGTTGAGCAACTTGATGGAAGACCGCATTTCTTCATGGTGACCTTGAAGAAGAAAATTTACTGGAGCAACCGGAAGGATTTGTGGAAAAAGGGAAAGAGAAATTTGTTTGCAAATTGAAGAAAAGTTTGTATGGCCTCAAGCAAGCCCCCGGCAATGGTAAAAAAATTTGACTATTTCATGATGAATAATGGTTTTCTAAAACCACTTCGGACCATTGTGTGTTTGTTGAAAAATTTCCGGATGGTAAATTTATTATTCTTTTGCTTTATGTTGATGATATGTTAATTGTGGGTCAAGATTCTACCATGATAAACAGGTTGAAATTGGAGTTGAGCAAGTCTTTGCTATGAAAGATTTGGGACCGGCAAAAAATTCTTGGCATGAAAATTGTTCGTGATCGAAAAGAGGGGCTGATTTGGTTGTCTCAAGAAAGCTACATTGAGAAAGTTCTTGAGAGTTCAACATGAATAAAGCAAAGCCGGTTGGTTGTCCACTTGCGGGTCATTTCAAGCTTAGTTCGAATCAATGTCTACCACAAGTGAGAAAGACAAGGAAGAGATGCAGAAAGTTCCTATGCTTAGCAGTTGGTTCTTTGATGTACGCCATGTTGTACAGCCGGATATTGCTCACTGCCGTTTGGTGTGGTGAGTCTTTTCTCTCTAATCCGGGTAAGAACATTGGACAGCGTAAAATGATTTTCTAAGATATCTTCGAGGACTTCGAAGGTATGTTTGTGTTTGGGGATGGTAAGCCGATGCTTGATGGGTTCACAAAGATTCTGACATGGCTGGTGATGTTGATCTCAGAAATCTACTTCGGGGTATTTGATGACTTTTGCAGGGGGAGCTGTGGCATGGCAGTCTAAATTACAAAAATGTGTTGCCTCTCTCAACTACCGAAGCTAGATTTATTGCCATTACGGAAGCTTGCAAAAGAAGAGTTATGGTTGAAGAATTTTTGCAAAGAGTTGGGTTTGAAGCAAGAAAAGTATGTGCTTTATTGTGATAGTCAAAGTGCTATTCACTTGAGTAAAAATTCTACTTTTCATTCGAGATCGAAACACATTGATGTTAGATACCATTAGATTCGTGATGTGTTAGATTCGAATATTGTTACAAACTCGAAAAGGTTCACACAGATGATAATATTCGGATATGTTGACTTAAGACTTTGTCGAGGGACAAACA
>NW_021033624.1:0-12421 GCF_004153795.1 Camellia sinensis
TGCCAGCAGGATCAATCAGTCTATACAGAAATTTGGATTGCCAACCAATTATCAGACATTGTGTTTTAGTTCTTTTCAGCCTCAAATGAAGAGGGACTTTTACTGGTGGCTTGACTTAGGAGAAATTAGGAAAATAACAGTAATATGAAGAACAATTGAAGTATTTCATAAAAATGAACACTTACAATGGTCCGAACTTAGCCTCGGAGAGGTTTACAACAGCAATCTACTTGAATCTACTTGAAGTTACTCCTATGAATCGAAGTGCAGTGCGGGTATTTAAAGGTGCAGGTATTGTAAAGACAGGTATTAAAGGCTGGTATATGTAAAAGACTGGAAAAGAAAATATATGAAGTAAATGACTGATTTGTATGATCTGAAGTCCGTCCTTTTCTCTCCTGGGGCTGCCCCTGCTATTTATACTCGTCAGTGATGACCTTCGAACTGCACTTCGAACTTGTCGAACTGCTCCTCCATGATCGCTGATCATGCTCCTTACAAGTAGCTCCATTACGTCATTAATGGCAGTTGAGTTTCCCTCTTGTACTTGAATTTGGAATATGAGTAACTGTTGAAGCTATGTCGTCTTGCATTCCGTTATTGATCTAGTGTTACTCACGATCATGTGAGGACCAATATTTATTTGCCACGTGTACGATCAGGATTGAAGGCTTGACTACCTTCCTTATTACCCTTATTCTGCCACGTGTGGAACTGTAAACTGGCTTTTTACAAAATATGTAGCCAACATTCCCCCCGCACTAATATACCCAATACTTGGTGATATTAGTGGATTACAGTTTTCCCGCACCTCTAGAACGTGTATGGAGTCCATATTCTGGAACACAACCGTCATCCATTTGGTGATCATTGTTAACTCGGTCGAACATCCCAATACCTTAGTATTCGAACAGGCTATGGCTGCATCGACTCCCCTTTCTACTGATCAGCATATGAAGAGCCTTTGGTGATGTTGTTCCTCTCGAAGAACCTCCACGCATTCATTAGCTCACCTTTACCTCGCCCTTCTCTATTCAGGTAATGGAGGCTTTTGCAGATATAAACCTTTGGACTATGAACACATTGCCTTTAATCCCTTGGTTTACAAACTTACAGATACAAAGAGTTCTTCCCCTAAGCTCCCTTGGTAATTCTGACCGAACTTCCCTCAAGCCTTTGCTTCGAAAAGTTGCCAATAGGATCTTGGAAACTCTTCTTCACAGACCTTGCATGGATGAAGCTGTAACCTCTTTCGCCTCGTGGGGCTCTGGTCTGGAACAAGCTGGTCAACTCCTGAGCACTTATGATTTAAGGGAGCGATCAATCACCATTTGTTCGATGTTTACTGACCCCTTGGAGTTACCCCCCCTCCCTCCACGCTCGAAGCTCAGGTGGTTCTACCCTTACGTGCCCATTGACCTTCGACAGTAAGCTTGGAGAGGGATCCCTGCCCTGCTTGTGCTTGGTATATTCTTCATGCTACAAAGATATACAACCCTACCCAGCGCCCAGAGGAAGCACAAGGTACACCGCCTTCATTCTAGCCAAAAAAGGCGAAGATTGTTCTTCTATTGGCTTGACTCATTAATGCCTTTGTCCTTCTGCTCCCGTGCCATCTCCCATGATAGAGCATCCACACTGTCTTTCTCATCTTCTTGAGATAGAACACACCTGCTCCTTCCCTTTGTCTTCTGAAGCAGAACCAATCTATTCCTCCCCATCTTTCGAAGAGGACCATCTTCTCCTTCTCCTTCTCCATCCTTTCCTGGACAAGAGAAGCTAGAACTTGCCCTTCCAATGACAAAGTTTTTCCACCTTATACCACCTCCCCGTTTACCCCCTTCTCCAGCTGAGCGAAAGCAAAGCTCAAACTTTTGCTTGCGGCTTCTCGCCCCTGCCCTTTCAAAATGTTCTCTGAGGATGATATTCCTCTTAGAAACTTCAGTGGGCTTGTGTATATCCTACTAGGGGTCATGTCCCTCAACCTCTTGCTCAGCGAGCTCCATTTGTTTTTGGAACCAACTCCGTGCTCCTCTACTGGCATAGAATTCTAAGATCACCATCCAAAATCTGGGATCAACTTTTATCTTCTCCGAATTCATGCCCAGTATGAAGCAGAGAATTTTATCGAAGAGTTCGATGACTTCAGGAATAAAAGATTCTGCGTACTGGATGATTTGGTTATAGATGAATTGGAACAAAAATCGAGGAAGAGGCTTTCGAGCAAAGGCTGAGAACTCTATTATGAAGTGAGAGCTCATCAGTTATGCAACCAACTTTAGAAGAGATAGAGAAAAACAAAGAAAGAACAGAAATTTTGAGCCATTGCTGGACAAATTTCATGACCTGTTTATTTATTACTATTCTTAATTTTATGAGCTTGAATTTGTACCCCAGATAGAGTTATTTAGTAATCATCTTGGCTTTAATATAAACAAAGTCTTTCTGTACTTAACACTGTTTGACTCTGTTTCCTTTCATCTTAACAGCTAACTCATGACTTCGATTTGAACAAATCTCACCCTCGAATCATTGTTTAATGAAGTAACTAAAGAACCAATCATGTTTTTTCCAATTCATGGAGTAAAATTGACAATTCTTGGCAGATATTATTTTTAGTACTTTCGATTTCATGACTTCACTCTTCAAAACACTAACTGTAACCAATATATGGTCAATGGTTGATAAAGCCAATCAATTTTAAACTGATCTCTTTTGGGCTTCCGAAGGGCAACCTATGGCAATTCCTTCTCAGCTCATATAGAAACCAATGATTGGTCTTGGATGTTTCGAAGACAGTGCCCCTCTTCCTTAAAGAGTCCTAGGGTTTGAATTCGAATGTTGTCATTTTGACTGGATAAACCTTCAAACAGGTCTTTGGATTTTTGAAGTAGACCAATACTTGGGTATTGCAAGCATTTTTAAGCATGTGTATGCCTCCGAACGAGCGTTTCTCCATACTCAGCAGAATTAGGGTTTGCTCGAGGTCGTTAACTAGCTATTGATTTATAACCCCTAACAACCCATAATCACAATTTAGCACGCTTTAAGCATTACTAGGCTTCGAAAGCGACTTATGTATTTCGAAGCCGTGTTATTTGATTTCTGACGCTAAGGTCTTGTTTTCGAAGCCAAATATTTCATTTCGAGCTGCCCCAAATCCCCGGAATAAGCTTTTCCCCTCCAAAAAACTAATCAATATTGAAGAATTCCTCGCATAGTGTCGTACTTTTTAGTACTTAACTGACTTTACGGGGTATAATTTCGAACACAAGGTTTTAAAACCTCTCGGTTTCGGTTCCGAAATCTTTTGCCTTTTACAAACCTTTCTTCTCTAACTGGTTTTTCTGATCTTCTTTGCTCTTCTTTGCTTATACCAATGGATCCTTCCTCTCTAAAAGTATTTGCGGCGACCACTACAGCCCTACCATGGCTTTGAAAATATTGTATCGATGAAGATCGACAGCTGACATCTGGTGAATCAAGTAACATGATGGTACGTCTTTTTCGTTCCTGCGCCACAAGCAACAACAGGAAACGTCCTTAAGGTCCTTATTTCCGGGAGGTTCCTGCTCAAGCCTCCAGCTCTGTCCCTCAGTTTGGAAGGACCATTTCCTTCTCTACGAAAGGGAAGGCTTGATTGGGGAATTGGAGGGTAATCGTCTTCATTCTGTTGCTGGCCAGACATTGAGGACTGAATGGGAGGAATGGTATGATAGAGTCGCTCACATTTACACAAATACCCTTCGAAAAGCCAAAAAGCCAACAGAAGTATAAGTGGGCTAATTGCGTGTAATGAGAAAATAAGACGAGAGAGAGAGAGAGAGAGAGAGAGAGAGAGAGAGTTGTAGTTTCATTTCATGTGAGGAGAGAGATTTTTTACCGATACAAACGTTCCGTTACAGGAGATGAGTTATGTAGCCTCCGTTTGGGAAGTGGGTTGGCTTTTTGGCCTTTTGGCTTTTTTGGCTATTTTAGCCTGGGCTAAAAAGCTTGGTTTGGGAAGGGCTTTTTGGCTTTTTGGCTTTTTTGACTTTTTTTGTAAGAGAAGAATGTAATGATTATAGGTTGGATGTGATGTTTTGTTTGTTATGGTAAAATAGCCTATTTTGTTTTTTGTGGCTAAAATAGTCAAAAAAGCCTGGAAAAGCCCTTGCCAAACACAGGCGTAATAAATTTCTAACTTTCTCTGCCAAAGGACGCGGTTGTCTGCTTGTAATTGGAAAAAAGATTTAGAAAGGAATAAAAATAATAATAATAAAACAAAATAAAATATATTTATATTTCATATAATTTTGTATATTTTTTTCTTTTCTTTTCAATTTTTTTTAAAATCTCTTAACCAAGCATAGTGGCCTTGTTTGGTTTGTGTTTCTCAAAAAAATTTGGAAAAAATTTTCTACAAATAAATTTTTAAAAATAATCAAATCAAACAAATTTTTTCAAAAAAATTTTCTAAAACTTATTTGGTTTACAAATTTTCCAAACAAATCTCTGTCTCATACACATCAAATCAATCACTTTTTTCAAAACTCTCTCTTAAAATAATTTTTCAAAATATCTTTTAAAAAAAAACCAAACCAAACAAGTTTTCGTACTTTTTATCTCAAAATATGTTTCTCAAATACAAACCAAACAAGGCCAGTGTTATCACTTTGGCAAGCCAGCATGGTACATTATGGGGTGTTTTAAGAAAATAATTAAAAGTTAAGTTTTTGATTTTTTAAATTTTTTTTCAAAAAAATAAATAAAAAATACAAGAAATGATGTGTTTTAAAATAAGTTAGAAGTTGATTTTTAATTTTTAACTGTGTTGCCAAATTGGCCCTTTCTGCACCCAAAAATTTTGATACCTCTATTTGACAACTAGAGTTGGGAGTATGGATGCTGAAATGAAGGACGGACTTGAAGTGTTGCCGGGTACGACCCGTTACCCTTAAACTTGGTTGCATTAAACTCCCGGTATGGTTATGGGTATGGGTGTGGTGTGGTGTATGTTGGTTTGATTGCTAGAATCAGTTTTTGAAAAATACCCATCATTTCTACATGGTTTTGTCCTCTTGAAGGTAGATACAATTTTGAAAAATTAAAAAATTTGTTTGAATTTATTTTTGTAAAATTAATTTTTATTTTTCAAAAAATGTTAGAAAATAGCTTTGAAAAATGAAGCTGAAGATCTGGTATGGTTTGATTTTTTTAAAATTTTTTGTAGTCAGATTTTTTTTTTCTTTAATGATTTTTTTAAAATATTTTAATCTATTTGTTGTACTTATGTAAAAAAAAAAAAAGGGAAATTATTGTCCAGTGAGACAGAAGAAAAAAATTACATAAACATGGAACTTGCGCCCGTATTTGTTATTTATATATTTTTATTTACTATGCATATGAAAATTACACCGACATCTTGACAAACAATGAAAAATAATGAAAATTAACTTATTCAACATAAAAAGCCCACTTAATCTATAATTTAAACATCATTCAACATACAAACTTACTATTTTGTCAATCATAAATAATTACATTACAAATATTAGATTATTATTAATAATAATAAATAAAAAAAAAACAAAATACTAGTAGAGATTTTCTATGTTGCGTCCAAAGGCATGACACACATATCCGTGATTGTGTGCCAAACGTGTCCGAGGAGAAAAAAATAATAAAAGAAATGACAAATTACACTAATAGCCTGTATAATTTGACACTTGTGTCAGTTTGGTCCTTAACTTTTTAATTGTGACACATTTGATCCTGAATTTTGAATTTTGTTCCAAATAAGGACAATTGAAGATATCATTGTTTAATTTTCAAGGGCAAAATCGTCAATTTAATAAAATATAAACTAATTTGACAAAAATAAATGTCAAAAAATTATTTTTATCCACCAATGATAAAATTATGTAAAATTGATAAAAATTAATAAAAATTACATGATTAATTTTTAAAAATTAATTTTACATGATTATTATCCAAACACATAATAAAAATTAATTTGGTAAAAAAAATAAATAAATGTCTAAAAGATTTATCAATTTTACATAATTTTATTTTTAGTGGGTAGAAATAATTTTTAAAAATTTAAAAATATTTGTTTGACATTTATATTTGTCAAATTAGTTTATATTTTATCAAATTGACGATTTTACCTTTAAAAAATCTAATGATATCTTCAATTGTCTTTATTTAAAACATAATTCAAAATTCAGGGTCAAATATATCACAATTAAAAAATTAGAGATCAAAGTGATACAAACCTAAACTTTAGAGACTATCATGTAATTCTCCCTAAAAGAAAAGAAAAAGAAAAATAGACCTATGGCATGTCAGATACATGTCAAACATGGTGAAGGAAACTGAACTTGGCATTGCACTTGGTTAAAATAGATTAATTATAACCCAAGGGGTTGTAACATTGTGGTAAGGCCTTGGGGTTTAAGCTCCAAGGTCACAAGTTCAATTCTCTCCTTAGGCCAATCTTCTTAGGCCAAGTTGTCTAGTCAGCATTTGGTGTGGGTTCAATACTCTCCCGCTGTGCGAGTCCTGATTTAAGCGGAGCTTGTCTTGGGAGGTCGGGCAAGTTCCCAGGTTATAGTCTCCTCGCTCGGAACGGCTAACAGGACACCTTGGTGATCTCTGTAAGGGGCGCTGCCTTGGACCTGTGGGAGGGTAGGGAGGATTTTCCTGTAAAAAATAAAAATAAAAATAAAAAAAGGATTAATCATAACCCAAAGGTAGGTGACATTATGGTTAAGGTTTGGGGTTTAAACCCTAAGGTTACATGTTCAATTCCCCTCTCCATTGGGCCAATCTCCTTGGCGAAGCATAGTTGGTTAGGAGGTTTGTTAGTAATGGGCGCCCATGTGGCATGACCATTTGAAATTTGAATTTGAACCTTATCCAAATAGGTTTTGAAATTGAATTCAAACTTATTTAGGATAACCACTCAAAATACAGATATTATCAGTTTTAACTGATATGGATAGATATAATAATATATTAGATATTATCAGTTTTAACTGATATGGATAGATATAATAATATATTATATATCTGATATATGGTTATGGGTAATTAAAAGAGAAACAATGTATGATCTGTTTCTACCCATATACTGACTCTCCCCCACAAAACAACGATCAAGTCTTTTGCACTGTGATTTGTGTGGGTGATATTGCCGGGATGTCCTGACCCCGGTGTTTCAACTGGGGACGCCAGGTCGGTACTGGGGCGGGGGCGTCAGTCGGGTGCTCGGTAGTTAGCTCGGCGACTAACTCGGTGGATGGGTCTGCCCGAGCCCTTTTCCCGGCACGCCGTGCAGAGGGTTCTCGGCTGGATTGACCGGTCGGTTGAGAGGCAAGGGCGACCACAGCGCCACTAGATTGACCGGCGACGGGTGAGCGAGTTGCAACGCTCGGCAGCTCGGCGGATGTGGCGGTGAGCAGGTTCTTGATTCTGCTGCGCTTGGCCATCTCTTGTTCCTCGGTCAGGCGAACGAGGGGCACGTCTGGCAGAGTAGGATCCGGTGGAGGTGTTGGAGCTCGGAGAAAGTCGGTGACCTTACTCCGGCGGGGAGCAGAGTATCTATATGTGGGATTGTAGCCGAGCAGCTGGTTACAATCTCGGTCGCGGTAGCGAAGCGCGGTCCTGATTGCCTCTACGTTGGGGAAATTGTAGTTGGCTTGCAAGGCTTGGATGGCTGCAAAAGACACAAGAGAATCATTAGTCTACAGAAACGTCAAGTATATAAATCGAGATAATTTGCACGGCTTACATGTGCTCCCAAAATTTTTGCTAATCATCCAGCCCGGTACCTCGGCTGTCTCGTAGTTACCAGACACCCAGAAGAAATCATCGTCGTGAAGATCCTTGTCTGGTGTGCCGGTCACGATTTTCTCTCTGCCCGGTCTAATCTTGAGGTAATAGGCGAGACCGTCGCCGGTGTGGCCCAAGGTGTATTGGCGTAGGACCTCGGCTAGACCTAGGCTAATGCCTAACCGGTTGTTCAGCTCATGAACGCCGTTTATTATCCTGTACGTGTTGGTGGACACTTGGGTTGGCACTAGCCCGGTTCGGCGTAAGAACTCGGTAATCAGTGGGTTAAGAGGGAAACGAAGGCCCCCTTCGACAATGGACAGCACGGTGAAGGGGCATTCCTCCCTACCCCAAGGCGTGGTCTCTTCTTCGGCCAGCTCGAGATGGACGTCGGGCGGGACGCCGTACTCCTCTCTGAAAGCGGCTAGCGCGGCCGGAGTATCCACTAGGAAGCGGAATTTCCCCATTTGTGGCCGACTTACTATAGCCCGGTTGATGGGTTGGGCACGGTGGTAATTGGCTGCAGCTCGGTCCTGAGAGGTTCAGGAATGACAGTGGTCCCCTTGGACTCTGCAGGAAAAGGATGGCAAGTGTAGGTGAGCGCGGTTTCGCAATAGGAGCTAGACTTCAGCTCAGTCAGTAAGGGTGCCAAACCACCTCGGTTGTCTAATTAAGGAGCTCGGTCGCCCAAGCAGACCTGATGTTAGCCCGGTTGAGCGACCAAGTCCTTTGGTTATCTCGGTTTTTGCTGTGGTTGAAACAAACATGTTGTTTGCCCGGTTTGGTTGGTTTTTTGGATCAAAAGAAGGCCCAGAGCCCGGTTCACCCCAGTTCTTCAGCGTTCTTCAGGAAGACGAAGAACACCAAGGACAGTGGGAGGTTTGGGACGTTTTCTATGGTCTATGCCCTAAAAGCTACGTTTTTGTGCCCTAATGTGTGTAATATAAAAGAAAATGGCAACAGAATAAAGGTAGAATGACTTACCAGAGAAGGGCAGGGCCTAATCCCACAATCACGAAGAATGGCAGACGAGTTTGAGGAAAAGGCTAGAGCTTCAGAATCGTCGGAAATGGAAGCAGCAGTGGGAAGAAATGGAATGATGGGGGGCATGTATGTATAGGCGAGAGAGACCGCCCAAATTCAAATTCTGGCAAAAACGGCGGGTTGGCTGCCCGATGACCAATGGCAGGCCGTCACGTGTCCCCATTTATGGCTACGTCAGGACTGAAGCGACGGGCTAAAAAGACGAAGAGCCAACCGAGCTACTTTCGACGAAGAGGAGGTCAGCCGGGGAATATAACCGGTCAAGTCTGTAGACTACGTCGACTAGCCCGGTCGAGGCTTGGCGTCTTAAAGACCGGAGAAATGTTATCTCGGTCGAAGTGAGTAATCCCAGTCACGCTTCCGCGGACGGAATTAAGGGGCAATTGAGAGGGTGATTTGTGATCTGGAGTTGGGCCGAGGTAACGGCCGAGCAAGTTGAGGGCCCAACGATACGTGGGTCCGAGATGATCGACTTTCTACCCAGACTTGGGCCGGGCAGAGTTCAGGCTGAGTGTGTCACCCCGAACCAGACAGAAACTGCTCGGTAAGGCAGTGCTCGATCGGACCAGGATGCTCGGTCCGAAGATGGCCAAAGCTCGATTGGCCGAGTGACCGGCGCCCGGAAAGGCGTGGACAACCGAGGAAGTTGAGTGACCGATGCCCGGAAAGGCATGGTCAGCCGAGGAGACTGTTTGACCGACAGGAAAGCCGATCAAAGTATCCGGGGTAGGCTCAGCGGGGATGCCGCCTAGCCCGGTCCTCCGTGTGTTTATCCGGTTAGGCGCTTGAAGTATGAAGCATGGCATGACTGAGGTAGAGCAGCTCGGCTGCCGAGCTCCAGCTGTGATGACAGGCAGTTGAGGTTAGGTGATGAAGGGCATGGTTTATGCTGACAGATGGGATAGTAGAGCCACGTGTCAGGAGATGACTGGGAGTGGATATGGGGCTCAGAAGGTATATAAGCATGTCTGCGCCCCCCATACGCAACACACGAACATCTCTGTAAGCGGTCCAAGGACATTTTTCTGATATTGTCATTATATGTAGATGACATATTATTGGCTGGAAATGACAAGGAGATGATTGTCGCCACTAAAATGTGGTTGTTCTCTACATTTGAGTCCAGTGTGGAGGTGCTTGGCATTGGCACATTCAAGCTGGAAATGCGACGAGGGTGCACCTTGTATCTTCATGATGTTCTTTATGCTCCGGATATTCGGCGAAACTTAGTTTCAGTTATTAGCATGATGAGCCTTGGTTTTAGTTTTTGTTTTGAGAATAATGGTGTTAGCATTTTTTTTGGGAACAATTTTTTATGGTTTTGGTTATCTTTCAGATGGTTTTTTAGTTTTGGATGTGGATGATTCTAGTATTAATAAAAATGTCAATGGCTCTATTTCTAATATTGCATCTTTTTGTGATAATGATTCTATGAGATGGCATGCTAGATTAGGCCACATAGGGCAAGACAAGATGACTAGATTGGCTAGAGAAGGTCTTTTAGGCCCACTCGCTAGAGTCACTTTGCCTACTTGTGAGCACTGTCTTGCTGGAAAGACAACAAGTAAACCATTTGGGAAGGCCATAAGGGCATCTATCCCATTGCAACTTATTCATTCTGATATATGTGGACCAATGAATGTGAGGGCAAGGCATGGAGCCCGTTATTTCATCACATTTATAGATGATTGCACGCGTTTTGGTCATGTTTATCTGATTTCTCACAAGTCAGAAGCATTGGATTGCTTTAGACGGTATGTTAATGAGGTTGAGAATCAATTAGACAAGAACATTAAAGCTCTAAGGACTGACCGAGGACATGAGTATCTATCTGAGCAATTTAAAGTGCTCTGTGAGGAAAAAGGAGTTATCAGGCAATTGACAATTCCTAGGACTCCGCAACAAAATGGTGTAGCGGAAAGAAGGAATCGTACATTGCTTGACATGGTTAGATCAATGATGGCGCAAGCTAATCTTCCAGTTTCTTATTGGGGAGATGCTTTGTTGTCTGCTGCCTACGTCCTTAACCGTGTGCCCTCCAAATCAGTTCTTTCCACCCCATATGAGATGTGGACTGGCAAAAAGCCTGATTTGGGCAATTTGAGGCCTTGGGGTTCGGCAGCTTACATACACAACGCTTCTCATAAGTTTGGGAAGTCGGGCCCTAGAGGAAAGAAGTGTATCTTCATTCGCTATAGTGAGCATTCTAAGGGCTATGTGTTTGTTGGGGAGCATCCGGATAGAAGTGTGACTGAAATTGAGTCGCAAGATGTGGATTTCCTAGAGGAGGATTTCCCTGGCAGAGGTGAGGTAGCTAGAGAAGTAAAATTCTACGAGATGGAGGATCTACTTGAAGGCGCACCTAGTAGCTTTAATGTAGAATAATGGTATGAATACTAATGCATAAATATCCCCCCCCCCAAAAAAAAAGAGTTCAACTGAATTACACATAAAAAAAAATATCACCCACCTACGTAGTCCTAAGCCCTAACATGAGTAGATTAAAATCTCTAGGCAATGGGGCTTAGTCAAAAGGGTCCCAACCATGGCGACTCGTAGGGATGTGCTCCAGGATCACTTCTTTCTGCCGCCAAAATGTCTCTGATAAAATTGAACCTCACATCAATGTGTTTGGTTTCTGCCATGGTTATTTAGGATCCTTAGCTCGTAAGCGAGTGCAGCCATGCTGTCACAATGGATTAGGCACAGGGTCTGAAGTGTCTGTGACAACATCCAAATGCTGAATGAAACTTCCTCAACCATACGGTTCCTGAACAGCAGATGAACAAGCCACAAAACTCACCTCCATAGTCGATTAAGGCGATACAGGATGCTTCTTTACTGCTCCAAGAAATAGCACCATCGCTAAGCATGAAAGCATATCCTGAAAGTGACTTTTACGCTCATCTAGGTCTCCTCCCCAGTCAGCATCACAATAGCCAACCTAGATGTTACGATCTGAACTCTGGTAGCAAAGTGTGTAATCATGCAGTCCCTCTTAAGATATACAGTAATATCCTCTTAAACTGCTTTCCAATGAGCTGGTCCTGGGTTGGATTAGGTTAACGACTCAACCAATCCGACTGGCATAACAAATGTTCAGGACGTGTAACGCATCATAGGCATACATCAAGCTTCCAACCAGCATTTGCATAGGGAACACGGGCCATCTTTTTATTTTCTTCTTGCAGTCTTAGGACCCATATCAAAGGGCTTTAGGCTCTCGCTTTTGCAACAGGAGTGTCAATTGGGTTTGCCCAGCTCTGCATCTGCGAACCGCTCTAGAATAGTCTTAATGTAAGTCTCTTGAGACAAACCAAGAAGTCTCTAGAGCGATCCCTAACCATCTCATCACTTCAGAGCAATCATGAATGCTTCCCCTTTCAATCTCAAAACGACGACGGAGTATAGCCCCCCTCCTCACACGTTCTCTTCTACGTAGTTGGAGGGAAATCCTGAGAATCCTCAATCCATTGGATCTAATCCATGGGTAGGTAGATCGCCTCCCTGGTCCCTAGGAGCTTGAAGAAATATTTCCTCATTCTCTACTAAGCTACTAGTC
>NW_021033629.1:3216-15098 GCF_004153795.1 Camellia sinensis
GTCGAGAGTACCAATGCTGGTGGTAGCACTATTTCCAAACCTGCTGAAGTCAACACAGTCGCCATAGCCGACCCTTTTGCCAAGGCCAGCCTACAAATAGCCAGCTCAGCCCGAGCTCAGGGTAGATTTTTCACCCCCCTCCATATGAGCCTAACCAGGGCATTCAAAGTTCTGATGGAAAGAGGGCACCTCAAACCCCTTAATCCTCAACCTTCGCCAAATCCACTCCCTGCCAGACATAACCCCAGCAAATACTGTGTATATCATCAACAGCGCGGCCATGGCACCGATGGTTGCTACCGCCTTCGTCATGAGATCCAGAATCTCATTGACAACCGGACAATTTTTGTTCCAATTCGGGCGATCCAGTCTATACTTGTATGCTGTGTGCATCACATAGTAACCTAGGCTAATAACTGGTTTAAGGACACACAAAGTTTTCAAAAATATATATCATGGTTAGTAGAGGCCGATCTTTGATCGGGCGAGCGGGGGTGCTCACGAAGTGACCTTCCCCAATCGTACCCAAGTTCCCGAGCCGAGGCAACTTTGGTGATGACGGACACGTGGCCTTTGGCACCGAGTCAGGGTTTCCTAAATTTCCCATTTTAAAAACATTTAGGTGGCGACTCTGTATCTGGTAAAGCAGTCCATGTTTGGCACTTCTTTCAAAAATCAATTTTCTCAAAACGATTTGCCGGATTTGGACTCTTTGGTTCAGACTTAGAACCCGTGACAAATTTGAGAGTCCTGAGCTGTAGTGACCCCAATATGAACGGAACGGGAGCTCGTTCCTCCCGGGGCGTTTGGGGACGTCTACACTCATCTTTGAACATCACCAAAGATTTGAATCTAATGCTACTGCCACATTCTTTGATATATATAGATATAGATCCCCCAAAGCTCAAGATATGTTACGTAGGATGCAATTTCAAGTGCTGTGATTGAATCGGAGGATTCTTGCCATTGCTTCTCACTAGCTGAGATACAATAAATGACTGACAACTTTAGTGACGAATAAGTTATTGGGGTTGGCAGATTTGGTAAGGTATATAAGGGGTTCATTGACAATGGTACTACAATCGTTGCCATAAAGCAATTGGACACAGAGTCCCAGCAAGGAGTAAAAGAGTTTTGGACTGAGGTCAAGATGCTGTCTAAACTCCAGCACACTCATCTCGTTGCTCTGATTGGCCAGTGCAATGACTGCCAGGAAATGATCCTTGTTTATGAATACGTGGCATGTGCTAATTGTATCTACAAAACAAGTAGAAAAGAAAGTGGTATTACTACTTCTTCTCTAACATGGGAACAAAGGCTCAACATTTGCATCGGTGTTGCACGCAAGTTAGACTACCTTCATACTGGTACCGATCAAGGCTTCATACACCAAGATGTGAAGACCACAAACATTCTGTTAGATGAGAATTGGGTAGCCAAGATTATAGATTTTGGGCTGTCCAAGGGCCTTACAAGCCATTCAACAATCCACATGAGAAGAAAAGTTAAAGGTACATTAGGGTATTTCGATCCAGATTATTTCTTGCGCCACAAACTAACCAAAAAATCTGATGTGTATGCCTTTGGTGTGGTGTTGTTTGAAATTCTCTCTAGGAGGCCACTAGTGGATATAAAACTTGAAGAAGATCAAGCCAGTTTAATACTTTGTTCTCAAGAATGCATTAAAAAAGGAAAGCCTGATTGAATCATTGATCCCTTTGAGTGGACAAATAACACCACAGAGTTTGAAGTATATTGTAAAGGTTGCCTACAATTGTTTACATATTCATCCAAAGGAAAAGCCTACAATGGCTAAAGTGGTGGGGAGCCTCGATCTCGCATTGGTGTCACAACGTAAAGGAAGATCAGAGGGAATAATTATAAAGGTGTTTCAACGTATTGCAATTGTGCCTGAAGGTATGAATCATTGGTGGAGGGAGAGAAAGGAGAATTGTTCTAGTGGATTGTCAAATGATTTGTTTTTGGAACCACTTCCAAATAGTATTACCCGACCACACCATCATTTCTCACCGGCTGATATTCGAACAACTAGAAATGATTTCAATAACCTTCTTTTGGTTGGAAATGATGGGCTTTGCATGGTGTACAAAGGGTTTGTGGATAGGATTAAGATGAGATTGCCAAAATTAGAAGAAACTACGGCTAAGATTGAGGTATGTTCACTACTAGAAAAGGAAGTTTAAAAAGGTGGAAGTATTTGTGACGGAATGAAATCCATCACAAATAGTGCGTTTTTGGGAAGGGTAAATAAATTTGTCTCCAATGACAGTTTTCAAGACAGTAAAATAACCGTCGCCAAAAATCAATAAAATTGAATCTTTGGCAACAAAAACACCACTATCCCAAATAAAATTAGGTAAATGATTAAATGATGAAATTTTGTTTATTTTAACACTATTTTTGCGATAGATATAGTTTTCGTCGCACATAAAAAAAAAAAATTATATTGCCTCTATTTTGTCCTAAATCTGACTAACTCGCTTCACTCGCTCACTGGCTCATTCTCTCCCTCATCTCAATGGCGACAACTACGGCTGCAGAGGCAGCAGAAGCAGCCCCATCTCTCCCTCAAGGTATCTCCTAAACCCTTATATCTCCCTCACTCTCTTGCTCTCTCTATATCTCACTCTATGATTCTCACTAAACCCCAGTCCCTATTTTCAATTTTTTGAATCAACTTTTGGAATGTTTTATCAATTTTGATGGGAATATATGTGTGTATCTGGATTTATGCTACATTTTTGTGTCATATTCTGAAAGTTCTTGATTTCAATTTAGTTTTTAGATCTTTTGTATCAATTGATTTCATATTGTGTTAATTCATATGTTGGGTGCCAATTCAATCAATTGACAATGTCATATACCATGCTTGGCTCAGAGTTTGTCAAAGAGAATTAGATTTTCATTTTTTTGTTGGTTTCTCTAAGTATTTTTAACTTTTTTTTATTCTGTGGATTATATGGAGTCAGTTTCTATAAATTAATTAAGTTATTTTTTCAACACAATCTAACCATCAAACCTAGTATGGCGTAGCTTGTTTGAGGTGAGAACCTCAAGCCCAATGGAGCTTGGCAGCTAATTTGTTTGGATTGTAATATTAGGCACATAATTGCTAAGGAAAGAAAATTTGCTGATGTATGAGATCAAGGAGAAGATTTAGAGGGATTTTTTTATCTTACTTTTCTTAATATTTTTTGTTTGACGTGAAAATCTTTCTTCATAGATTGCTTGCATTGCATTTGAGACTGCTCAGAAGCAGCGTGGGAAGCTCGGTTCTATTGATAAAGCAAATGTCTTGGAGGTAGATTTGCAGTTGACAGTTCCTTTTTTTTTTTTTAATTTGTTTTATTGTTTTACATATCCTATACCATATCTTTTTCAATTTAAGGTGTTATTTAGGAAATTTATTTTGGCTCCACTTTCATGACCATCTCAAAGACAAAAGAAAGAGAGCATATAAGTAATGATTTGTTGGTTTCTGCAAACATTTCGAATGCAATAACAAATGATATTGATATTATACACATTCTACGTAAATGTTACATAACACCAATTAATACACACATGAGATGTTGAACCTTTTGAAAGATTTAGAAGACATAAAAGTTTGATTGGTAGGTGACTGGTATAAGAAATAAGAAAGAGAAATAAATAAATAAATAAGAAGAATGGTCAGAAAGGTCTAGTGTATATATATATATGTCTTGATCAGCGAAGTCAAGTATATATCTAATCACCACACAACATACAAAAAAGGCCACATAATGGGAAGTGTTGAACTATAGATCAACCATCTCTTTACCCCACAATCATCTTCTCTAAGTTCCATTTTTAAAGAAATTTTTAAAAGAATGGACACTTAACATCCTTGAGACACAAACAGTGGCAAGTAGCCATAGTTCTAAATCGGGGTATCGGGTAACGTAACGGTATCGATCGCGGAGTATCGGTATCGGTAGTATCAACCGGTACGTATCGGGTATCGGGCGTCGCGGCTGTGAAATTTCAAAAATCATCAGCAATCCATCTAAAACTCAATTTTATGCATTTTTTTGACCCTTTTAATCTTAATTTATGATATTTTAATCAAAATTTTGAGAGTACCCAATATTTGGCTTTTATCTGCCTAGATTACCATCTTTTTCCTCACTCTCCGTCAACCTCCACACAATTTTTTTTCCCTTGGCCTTGGAATATGGTTACATTTACCAAAACTTCTATATAAATTTTTCTTAAAAGTTGATGTTGACATCCAATAATAAAATTTTATAATTTAAATAATGTATATTATATTCCTTTTAAAGGGCTGAAAAGAAGTCTTACTCCCGAAATGAAAATCTTTCCTATTGCACAGAAATAGTAGTAAAACTTAATGAGCTGTGGAGAAGACGATTGAATAATAATATTTAAAACAGCATCTAAAAACTTAAATTTACTTTGAATTTTTTGTTGGCCTTGGCCATTTTTGCAGGTTGTTATGTGGCACTGCACAGAGCTGCAATCGAAGGTGACTTCTTCACAGAGCATCACATATACTTCTTATACTTCTTATATATATCCCCTTCGTAAAAAAACAGAGCATCACATATATATGACTTCTTCAGCTAAAATAAAAAAACAGAGCATCACATTCACATATACAAACAGAGCATTAGAGAACAAACCTTCAACAAACCTTCAACAAAGCATCAACCATATCGGATAGTATGGGAAAAAAATCGCTTGCGTATCGGATTCAGGCCGTTACGAATCGGGAATCGGCCAATACGGACGCTAAATTCATTCACGCCGGTATACCGGTGAGTATCCGACTCGGTCCTCCCATTTTCTGGTACGAACCGGCCGGTACGGCACGTACTGGCTGATATTTAGAACCTTGCAAGTAGCTAACAGCCCTGGTTTTGTTGGACTCTTGCTTGCTACCTGTTTGTGAAAGAAGAAAATGAATCCATTGCATTCCCTACATAGGCCTCTGTTTCTTTTTGTTACCTTATCCTAAGTTTCCATGAGAGCAACTATGAGCAGCTTTGTATAGTTTGTGGTATCCAAAAATGTCCAATCACAAGTTGACGAGGATAAACTGTCACTGCTAAATCATCTTATCAATGGTGTTAGATAACCCTTCATTGATGTTGGCGTTGTGTAGAAAACGTTAACACCCTAGCGAATTACGTATTGGTACACAAGTTCCAAAATGATAAATTTAGTGATTTGAAATGATCCTAAAAGTTTTTTCTAATATATATATTTTTAATGTTACCTTAGAAGGAAAAAATCAAATATAATGAACTAAAATTTAAGATGACTTAAGTTTTGATAAGACAAAAACATCAAAAATGAATATGTATATATATATTTTATTGGATGCCTAATAATTAAAAGAAAATTAGTCTACAAGTACCTTATATTCTTAAATGTAATATTATTGGAAATCAATCAAGCTATTTGTTAATAATACCAGCTGCATGCTTATATCATTAATATTTTAAATAAGTTAGTGCTTCTCCATCAGATGATTTATTTGTAGTGCTTTAGGTAGTGCCTCTCAACTTTCGGCTACTTTTTATTTTTATATGTTTTCTTTCATAATGTAGTATCCATAATGATGTGTATTAGCTCTCCTATATAATGGACATTCTCTTCATGTTTAATACACAATTGAATCACAGAGTGTATTAGCTCTTTCAATCACTCTCTTCAATATTACTTTCATGGTATCAGAAGCAGGTGTAATCCTGTCTCATCATCAATATTTTTTGTTGTCTCTCTTTCTACTCAAATCTATTCTTCTATTTCATGCCTAAATACGGTTCCAGCTTTGGAATGGTATCGACTCATCCTCCTCTTCTCTGTATTATCAATCTCATCATCTTTATCCTTCTGCATCAAATGGAAACCCTCATCTTCCGATCATCCGCCCAATAAAACTGAATGGGCAAAAATTATTGCAATGGTCTCAATCCATATTAATGTTTATACGGGAAAGGAGAAAGACGACTACATCACCGGAGCCTCAGCAACTACCAGAAACCACAGCATCAACCTACAAATGGTGGATAGCTGAAAATAACATGGTCATGTCGTGGCTCGTCAACTCTATGACCACTGACATTGGCGAAAAATTTTGTCATTTGATACTGCAAAGAGATTTGGGACATGGCAAAGAAACGTTTTCGGACAAGGAAAACACTCGAAATCATCCAGCTTGAAAGCTCCCTCCACGATTTACGTCAAGACAATCTTACGGTAACTGAATATTTCAATACCCTTACTCGTCTATGGCGTCAACTTGATACGTTGAGGTCATAACTGGCAGTGTGTTGCTGATGTTTTGTTGTATATAAAATGATTGCGAAGGAACGCCATTTTTTTAACTATCCACTGGAACAACCTCAAACGGCAATTCGTGGTAGTTCTTTTTTTTGTTTCGTGTCAAAAATAACGATAGAGCAATCATGTTGTGGCAGCTATCGCTTAGGTCATCCGAATGTTATGTATCTCAAGCATTTATTTCCTTCATATTTAAAACTCCAAACCTTTTGAATTGTGAAATCTGTCAATTGTTCTAAGCATGTACGGTCCATTTTCCCATTCAATCCTATAAAGCGTCTCGTCCATTTCACTAATTCATAGTGATATCTGGGGTCCATCAAGAATAAAAAATGTAACTGGTACTAGGTGGTTTGTCTCATTCATAGATGATCATACTAGATTAACCTGGGTCTTCCTCATGAAAGAACAAATCTGAAACAAGCCAAATTTTAAAAAATTTTCAAATTATGATTCAGACACAATTCCAAGTCAAAAATCCAAATTCTAAAATCTGATAATGCTCGGGACTATTTCAAACTCCATTCTAGGAGAATTTTAGCCAAAGAAGGGATTAGTTCACTTAAGTCATGTGTTGACACCCCACAACAAAATGGCATCGCTGAACGAAAAATAGACATGTTAGATGTTGCTAGATCGCTAATTGTTTTCCACAAATGTTCCACAATTCTTCTGGGGGAAGCTGTTCTTACAGCAGCCTACCTTATCAATAGGATGCCATCTAGGGTACTACAATTCCAAACTCCTTGTCAACTTCTCCTAAAATCCTTTCCAACTACTCGCCTCATCTCCACTATCCCACCAAAAATTTTCGGGTTCTCTGTCTTTGTTCATATCCATCAACAGTATCGAAGTAAACTTATCCTAGGTCGCTCAAGTGTATCTTCATTGTATTCGTCACATCAAAAAGGTATAAGTGTCACTCTCCGGTCACAAGGAAATTCTACAATTCCATGGATGTCAACATTTTTTGGAAACCCATCCTTACTAACCCCTAAAAATCGTTCTTCAGGGGGAGACTCCAACCCTAGGAATATCAATTTTGGACCCTTGAGTCATTTTAGTAAGCCATCCATCACCACCAAAAATCACACACACTCCTGAGTCATTGAATCAATCTTACCTGCCGAAAATTCTGAGTTCATTGTTGACTTGCGGGATAATGAGCACATCCAAGAGGAAACGGAGGAAGGAGCAATTTCTCAACATCCCATGATCTGAACCGGGTTTCTAATCCAAAGCAACATTCCAGGTGACAATCTCCTCCCACAGATAGTACTGATAATTCTGAGTTAGAAAATAGTATTCTAATAATGCCCATAGCTTGGAGAAAAGGAGTTAGATCATGTACTCAGCATCCCATTGGAACTTTATTTCTTATGTAAGCTATCACCTTCGTTCGTGCCTTCACTTCTAGCATCACGGAGATATCCCATTCCTCGGAAATATTCAGGAAGCTTTAAGTATCCGAAGTGGAAGGCGGCAGTCAATGAGGAAGTTCGGGCTCTGGAAAAGAATGGTACTTGGGCAATTACTGATCTTCCAAGAGGTAAAGAAACCAGTTGGGTTAAGTGGATTTTCATAGTAAAACACAAGGCAGATGGTAATGTAGAACGTTATAAAGCTCGGTTGGTTCGCCAAAGGATTCTCCCAATCCCTATGGCATTGACTATCAAGAAACGCTTGCTCCAGTTGCCAAGCTCAACACTGTTCGTGTATTTTATCCTTGGCAGGCTAATCTCGATGGAACACATTCACCACTTTGATGTGAAAAATGCCTTTCTCAATGGTACTTAGAGGAAGATTTAACATGACATTCCTACTGACTTGAGACAACATAAATTTCAACAAAAGTTTTGCAGACTCCAAAAATCCTTGTATGGTCTCAAACAATCTTCCCAGGGCCTTGGTCTTGAACGGTCACTAAGGCAGTGAAATAGGGTACGGTTTTGTTCAATGTCAACCGATCATACATTATTGTGAAGCACTCCTAAGAGGGAAATTGCAATTATCATTGCTTTATGTGGGCATAATAATTCTAAACAGGTGATCATGAAGAGGAAATTGGCTTACTAAAAAATTCCTAAAAAATTCCCTAACAAAGGAATTTGAGATTAAAGATTGGAAACCTTAAGTACTTTCTTGGAATGGGAGATTGCTAGGTCAAAGAAAGGTTATAGCAGTCTCACACGTAAATACATTCTAGACTTACTGAATGAAACAGGGATGCTAGGATGCAAAGCCGGCAGACACACCTATGGACACAACTATCAAACTGGAAGAAAGTGACGGTAGTGCACCAAGTGATAAGGGAGATATCAACGTCTTGTGGGAAAACTCATTTATCTTTTCTCATACAAGCCAGACATCGGCTTCTCTGTTAGTGTGGTCAGTCAATTCATGAATATCCAACGAAAAACACATGACTGCTGTGATCAGAATATTGAGTACCTAAAAAGGACACCGGGAAAGGGCTCTTCTTCCAAAGAACAACAAATAGAAAAATTGAGATTTTTTCAGATGCAGATGGGCAGGTTCATTGACTGATCGAAGATCAACTTTCTGGCTATTGTTCGTTTTGTTTGGGGGAACGCGGTTACATGGCGAAGCAAGAAACAGTCAGTGGTAGCCCGTAGTAGTGCTGAGGCAGAATTTCGTGCTATGGCACTAGGTATCTGTGAGGGAATCTGGTTGAACAGGATGTTAGAAGAATTACGGGTTCCATCTGAGCATCCCATGGTTTTATACTGCGACAACCAAGCCGCCATCAGTATAGCTAAGAATCCGGTTCATCATGATCGAACGAAACACGTGGAGATAGATCGACACTTTATCAAGGAAAAGATTGAAGAAGGAGTTTTTTCAAGTCAGCTACACTCCAACAAACTATCAAAAGGTTGACATTCTCACAAAAGCTCTTGCTCGCGTTCACTTCGAAGATCTGACGGAAAAATTGGGAAGATTTAATATCTACAACGTAGCTTGAGGGGGAGTAATTGGAAATCAAGCAAGCTATTTGTTAATATACCAGCTTCATGCTTATATCATTAATATATATTTAATAGTTAGTGCTTCTCCATCAGATGATTTATTGTAGTGCTTTAGGTAGTGCCTTCAACTTTCGGCTACTTTTTTATTTTTTATATGTTTTCTTTTCATAATGTAGTATCATAATGATGTTGTATTAGCTCTCCTATATAATGGAGCCTTCTCTCATGTTTAATACACAATTGAATCACAGAGTGTATTAGCTCTTTCAATCACTCTCTCAATATTTCTTTCAAATATAAACAAGTCTACCTCTATCATATCATATTTTAGAGTACGTGGCATATCACGATCAACGGGTAACAGAGTGTTGGCCTTTTATCATGCATGGAATATGTTATCTCATTTCAACTCACCTTGACAAATATATTTTCATAACTTTTATTTTGGATTGGTTACAAGAATCTTGTTACCATCTATGACCATTATGAGAACCCAAATATACAAATCAAGTAAATAATTAAATAAATATAATTTCACAATTTCAAATATTTTGATGGTGAATCTTTAAAGTGCAAATTAATTATTATTGAATGGATCTTTTAATTAATTTTAAACCTAAAATAAATTTATGGTGAAAGTCTTTTAATTTAGAGGCAAGATTTTTATAATAATATATATATATATAATAGAGAGAGAGAGAGAGAGGAGGTGTGACTTGAACTCTAGACTAGAAAGGTTAACATATAAGACTCTTACCATTTGAGTTGCATATAACTTATATATATGTTTTGTATATTTATCTATTTATTTGACCTATGTGTGCCCACCACTAGTATAAAATAAAATAAACACAAACCCTACTCTATTATTTGTTCACCACATTAGGGCAACAAACACAGCAACCACGGGGAGAGAGTTTAAGAGAAGGAAAAAAAGGAAGAGAAGCAGTTGCAATCAAAGAACTTTTGGGTGTGTGGTAGGGTTCTAACTTTCTTCTTTATTTTATATTTGTTCTTTATCCTTATTCTATTTTTATGATTTAAATTCATTGATAGAGAGGTTGTAGGTGTATGTGAATTTGTGTATATATATATACTGTTAAGAAATCTGAGGAGTTAAATTCATGATAAGAATTGGTGTAATTCTTAGTCAACAATTATGAAGAAAATTAGATATGCAATTCAATATGTAATTAATCTACTGCAAAAATTTCAATTCAAAATTCATTTGTTTGATTGGTTTCTTGATTTTTTAAGTGGGTTTTATAATTTTTTAAAGTTAGCGAATAGATTGAGAAAATTTGTTAAAACTCTGTTTATTCTCTTAAACTTACTTTTAGTTAAGTTTCGATCGGGAACCATGTCTTGGGTAATTTTAGACCTTGAAGTACATTAACTTAGGTATTATTTAAGAGTAACGGTGAGTGGAGTTAAGCTGGTTTAGTGCGCTTTAGTATGGGGTACTTAGTTTATATTCTCTTTAGTATTTTTAAATTAGTAGTGACGTGTAGTCATCATACTTGGTTCAAGACAACTAGTTAGACTTTCATACTCTATTCGAGATTATATTATTTCATTTTTCAGGTGAGTAGTTTCATGCTACATATTTTTATAAAATTTCCCCTACCCTGAACTGTTGAAAAATTTAATTGTTGTTTCAGGACTAAACTGTTTTGATAAATTATTATATTATCAAGGAATTAAATTATTTTCTAAACAGTGTGAACTTGACATACTGTAAAACTATTTGTTTTGGTCTCATGGTTATAATGGTGAACTGCCATGTTTTGTGAAACAGATGTGTATTCATTATTTGGATCATCTGTGTATTTAGTCTAGGGAAATTATTTCACTGTGTGTAGTGACTCTAGCCACTAGGGAATAGATCCGAGTTGGACCATGATGACTCTAGTGCTCAACAATTATAAGAAAAAGACTAGGTTAAGCTAGGTGACCTTTAATTGGATCGTCTTAGAGCAAAGGCCCAGGTTGCCACCCTGAGGATAACTCTTAGTTCGGTATTGGATCCAACAGGGCTTATAACCTTAAGAACTGTGTGGCATGTTACTTGTTATTTCTTGGTACCTAGAAAATTATTGTTGTTCATGTTTGTAATCTATTTTAAGTGGAAATGTCATTTATCATATTCTTGAGAGACATGAGTATTTTAACTGTTTGAACTGTGGAACTTTCTTTTTGAAACAGATTGTCTTTACCAAACTATATGTCAATCTTATTTCTGTGATATATATCTTATTTTGGAATTGAACCCTATTTTCAAAACTGTATTTACTATCCATGTTACTACTCACTGAGCTATCAGCTGACTTAGTTGTTTATCATTTCCAGGTGTTAGAAGGACTTAGAGTGGACTTGTGGCGTAGTAGGGTCTCAATTGCATGGACCTCTAGGGATTTTCATTTATTTTGTTTTAGATTGTTATGTCAAGTTTGTGCATATTTCTTTTTATTCTTGTTGAGGTTCATTTAGAATTATTTTTTGATATGTAGGTTGTTTTATATCCATAAGTTTAATGGTATT
>NW_021033635.1:0-31320 GCF_004153795.1 Camellia sinensis
CACGGCCATAATACCGAGGAGTGTGTTAACCTCAAAGATCAGGTCAAGGGCCTGATTTGTCAAGGACGCCTCAGCCGATTCATGGATACTCGCCCTCAGCTGCGGCAGCAGATGTAACCCATCAGAAACAACCGCTAGCGCACACCTCCCCGACAACCAGCACAACCTAACCAAGGTCATGACCGCCCTCCGCAGCAACCCCAGGCACAAGGTAACCCTGCCCCCACCTGTTGGAGAAATCAGAGTTATTGCTGGCGGGCTTGCTTGTGGAGGCCCATCCCACTCGGCTTAGAGGGCAGAACTCAGGAAAATAAGACAGGGCTCAGACAAAGAAGTTGCCACACTAGACCGACCCTCTAAACAGTCTAGACAATGGACCGAGCCTATCACCTTTACGAACGCCGACTGCACAGGCATCCATTACCCCCATGACGACCTTTTCATCATCTCCGCTCTCCTCTCCAATTACAAGGTCAGACGGGTTCTCGTCGACAACGACAGTTCTTCAGACATCATTTTTCTCAATTGCTTCCGCCAGCTCAAGATTGGGAAAGAAAGTCTATCTCCCCTCCAAACCCCTTTGGTCGGTTTCACTGGCGACCGGGTGACCTCTATCGGCTCCATCGATCTTCCTATCACAATTGGCGAGTACCCGCGGCAGACCACAAAGTTGCTCACCTTCCTTGTTGTTGACTGCCCCTCTGCCTACAACATCATCCTTGGCCGTACTGCCTTAAATGCTTTCCAAGCTATCACATCCACTTATCACCTTGCCATCAAGTTCCCCATCGATCTTGGGGTCGGAACAGTGAGGGGAGAGCAGATCGTGGCCAGAGAATGTTATGTCGCCTCACTTAAAGAAGACAAGCTGAAGGAGGCTATGATTATTGAAGGACTCGATGTCAGAGATGAAGACGAGCTGGTCAGTGGAGGAGCTCGTCGAAGTCCTCGTCGACCCCACCAACCTGGCCAAAATCGCCAAGATCGGCAGCCAACTATCCCCCTAAGCCAAAGTCGACCTCACCACCCTCTTGGTTGAACACAACGACGTGTTTGCTTGGACTCACTTCGATATGTCAGGAATTGATCCCTCCTTCATCAGCCACCGTCTCAGTGTTGAGCCCCATTTCTGACCTATCCGCCAGAAGCAGCGCATTTTTCACCCGGAACGCAATAACCTTATTGCTTCTAAAGTAGACAAACTCCTTGAGACACAGTTTATCACTAATGTGGACTACCCCAGATGGCTGTCGAATGTGGTTCTGGTTCGTAAAAACAATGGAAAATGACTACTCTGTGTCGACTACTCCAACCTCAACTGAGCTTGCCCCAAGGACAGCTACCATCTCCCTCGCATAGATCTGCTGGTTGACGCCATGGCCGGTCATCAATTGCTCAGTTTCATGGATGCCTTCTCTGGATACAACCAAATCTTGATGCACCCATCTGACCAGGAGCACACCTTCTTCATCACCAACTGAGGCACCTACCATTACCGTGTGATGCCATTTGGGTTAAAGAATGCCGGGGCCACTTACCAACGGTTGGTCAATGCCGTCTTCCATCATCAGATAGGTCGGAACATGGAAGTATATGTCGATAACATGTTGGTCAAGAGCAAACTCTCCACCGATTATCTGGCCGACCTGCGAGAAACCTTCGCCACCCTACGAAAGTACCAGATGAAGCTCAATCCGGAAAAATGTGCCTTCGGCGTAGGATTTGGGAAATTTTTGGGGTTCATGGTCAGTCAGCGGGGCATCGAGGCTAACCTTGAAAAGATCAAGGCCTTAATCGAAATGCAGTCACTGTAGATACTCCATTTTTGACCGTCCTCAAGACTTGGATGTCACCGTTTGAACACTCGGTGATCACCCATGTTTGTGTTCGTTGGGAGTTCCCGGAGGTCTCGGCTACGCGCCTTGCCTCAGGATCTCCGAACTTGACCGTTTTGTGTCTGGTTTTGCACCAAACACTTGTGTTTTGTCTCGGAGGGGCAGGGAATGCCTTGTGAGGCATCCCCACACACCACCGGCAGTGGCTAGAGGCCACCGTCTGGTTTTTGTTGCCATCGGCAATGTATTTTGCCGGTCGGCACCTTTTGTTGCCGGTCGGCACTCCTTTTTGCCAAAATGGCATTTTTGGCCGGCCGACTACTGTGCATCTGCTTTTGCAGATATTTTATCACAGCTGTCTTGCTTTTTGCTCCCCTCCATACACGTGTATGGAAGGATCTCTCTCTTGGAAGCTTGTCTTGTAACCTTTACAAGACAAGAAGCTCTATAAGAGAGAGCCTTGTCTCTTGGCTTTAGGGTTAGACACTTGAGAGACTTAAGATATTTTTAGACAGCCATTTTTAGGGTTTTGAGTTCTAGGGTTAGAAACCATACACTTTCTATCTCTATATCTCCCTCTTATGTGTGTTTAAGTGCATTTGTGTCTTACTATTGCACATAAACACATAGTGTTTCACCTTCACTTAGCTACTGAGGTTCTAAGAGGTTAGTTTTGAAGTTTTGGAGCTGTTTTCAAGCCAAGGAGGGCTGTTGGAGCATCATTTGTGAAGGGGTCTTCAAGGGTAAGAAACTAGCCCCTTTATTCCCCAATCTTGCATTGTATTTTTACCTGTCAGCTTGGTGTATAATACAAAAAAGTTCTATTTTTTAGTCCTCTTGATTGTTTATTAAGAGTGTTTTTTGGTTTGGAGGTGTTTGACCCCTCTTAGGCATTGAAAGGCCCCATTTTGAGTGAGTTTGGAGACTTTGGTGTTTGGGCCTCTTCACCACTGAAATCTTGAGGGATTTCAGTGGTGGAGATGGTGCCTTGAAGTCTCCAAAAGGGGAGGGCCACCCCATCTCCTTGTTGTCCTTGAAACGGACCCTTTTTGGCCTCTTGAGAGAGCATCATGTTAGATCATGTATTAATCATGTCTTGGCTGTTTTCCATGCTTATTATGCCATGATATAACCTTGTTGTGTGTTGGTTTTGGTACACCATGCATGCTTAGCATACCTACCATGTAATGCCATGTTATTGCCTTAATATGCCTTAGGTTGTTAGCCTTTGCTTGAGCATGTTTTTGGTCTCGTTTTGTGAAGCTTGTGTGCTTATTTTGCCATGCTAGAGATCTGTCCATAGTTGTTTGGGTCGGCCATGGCACGCATTACATGCCCCCTTTGCATTTTGGCTTGTTGGCCTCAAGTGTGTGAGTTTGTAGCATGCACTATTTGCTTTATTCTAATGATTTGGCATCATTTTTAGCATAATTTCAGACCTTATAGCATGCTTGCATGTTTGCTTTGGACACCTCTTTGAAGCTTTGAAAGCTTGACTTGCACGCCCCATGTTTTGGCCTTGTGTATGCCTTTGAATTTGAGCCACTTAGATGCCATCTAGGGGGTCCCCTTTGCATGGTCTAGGTCTGCCTTGAACCTATTTTAAGTCCCCTTAGCCTTGTGAGGCTTGGTTGGCTTGGTCATGGTTCAAGCCCCTTTGACTTGCTTCAAGCACTTGGGCCATTTGTTGCATGTTTAGTTTGATTTGTTGCTTGGTTTGGCACCATGTTTTAACATGATTTTTAGAGCTTATGTTGCATGCTAATTGTCCAAGATATCCCTTTTCAAATGTGTTTGAGAGTTGTCCAATTTGTGCCTAAGTATTGGCCCTTGATCATGTGTATGTGTGCATGTGTATTTGGTCCCTTATAATAGCACTTTGGCCATTGTTTTAGGCCTAATTAGAGTTGCCTAAATTATGTGTAAGTCCACCTTTCCATCAATTTGCATTACCTCATGTTTGCTTGTATGCTTGCAAAAGTGTCTTGCCATGCCATGTTGCACCCTTAGCTTGCATGCCTAGGTTGCATTGCATCTTGCATGCATGCCTTATTCCTTGACTTGGTGATAGGAATTGGGTCTTGGTTTGTTTGTTTGGTTTGCATTTCATTTGACATGAAAGTTGCACACTTGACCCTTTGGGCCATCATGCATGGAAATGCGTGATTGGTGGTCCGAGAATCGAGACACATGCCCCTTTGAGTTATAAACATGATAGGGAGCATGATTAGTGCATACATTGCTTGAATTGTATTGCCATGCAAGTTCTGTCCTCTGCTGCTGTGAGTTGCAGGTTCTGCAGGCATTCTTTGCCGACCGGCAGTGTACATTGCCGACCAGCAATTATTCTTCTGCCGATAGCTTCATTTTGTGCTGGTGACCACATACCACTGCCGGTGGTAATTTGATTCAGCCGGTGGTGAACCCCAGTATACAGAGAGGCATCTTTGAGACTTTGGCAGTCTTCAGAGGGGCAGAGCAGGGAAAACTGAGGCAGACTAGGCATGGCGGTACACTTCCGAGCAAGACTCGAGCACGCACTGCATCTGGCCCTCCCCCCCGAGGCGGTTTACTGCTTTTCCTAGCTTAGTTAATTTATTAATTAATTAGGCAATTTGTAATATTTAATTAGCTTGCGTAGTTAATTAATTTGTATTATTTATTTGGTCCCTCCGAGTGAGGGCAAATCTGTAATAAGTGTGGGTGAGTGTGTGTATGTCTTCCAATCCCCACTTCTTTCTTCCCTTTTATTTACCTGCTTAAGATGGTAAACTTTTAAAATTAGCATACCTTATGCTATGCATGCGTGCATCCATACATTCGTCTTGCATGCACCGGGCTCGGCGCATCATGCTAACTGCATTTGTACTTCAATTCCAAATTGAATACGTGCATCAATTGGTTGCATTTCACATGCCATGTTTAGGTTAGCCGAGCCTACTCTAAATTGCACCATGTATGTGTTGCATTAGTCAAATTGACATGAACTAGGACCATGCACATTTGCTAACAAGTTTATTGTTTTGGCATGGAGTACTATGTAAGTATTTTAATGCTTTAGCATATCGCATGCGTGTGAATGCTACCATGACAGTATGCTTACCATGTGGCTAGATGCTTATGTGATAAACTGTTTGAATACCTGTGGGTGAAGGTTGGATTGTCTGAGTTGGAAAAACTAGTTGAAATCCGTATTTGAGCCTACTTGCGAGTTGTAAATTCCAACACATTTTCCAAAACAAACGGATATGCAATGTTTCTTTCCAAATTAGGCAATCTAGTCTATACTTGTTTGCTGTGCGCATAACATAGTAATTCTAGGCTAACAATTGGAATAAGAACACATAATGTTTTCAAAAAACGGATATCACGGTTAGTAGAGGCCGATCTTCGGATCGGGCGAGAGGGGGTGCTCATAGCTGACCTTCCCCAATTGTACCCTAGCTCCCGAGCCGAGAAACTCCGGTGATGACGGACATGTGGCCTTCGGCACCGAGTCAGGGTTTCCTAGATTCCCCCATAAAAAAAATATTTAGGTGGCGACTTTGTATCTGGCAAAGCAGTCCATGTTTGGCACTTCTTTTCAAAAATCTGTTTCTCAAAACGATTTGCCGGATTTGGACTCTTTGGTTCAGATTAAGAACCGTGACAACTTGAGAGTCCGAGCTGTAGTGACCCCACAAATGAACAGAACGGGACTCACCCTCCCGGGGTGTTCGGGGACGTCTACAGTCACCCAGAACGGTCAAGAAGGTTCAGAGGCTTACTGGCCGAGTGACCGCCCTCAACTGCTTCATTTCCCGAGCAACGGATAAGTGCCTCCCCTTCTTCAAAGTCCTTCGACAAACTTTTGAGTGGGCGGCAGAATCTGAAGAGGCGTTTCAGCAGTTGAAACAGTGCATGGCTAACCCCTCTACTTTCTTAAGCCATCATGGGCGAACCCCTCTTCCCCTATCTAGTCGTGTCGCATACTGCAGTCAGTGCAGCACTCGTCAAGGAAGACAGATCTGTCCAGCGACTGGTCTACTACATCAGTTGGGCTCTTCGGGGGGCGGAACAGAACTACCCATTATTAGAAAAAATGTCCTTGGCCTTGGTCACCGCCTCCAGACGACTCCGCCCTTACTTCCAAGCCCATTCCATAGTGGTCCTCACTGACTAACCGTTGAAGAAGATAATACAGCAACCAGAGCTTTCCGACAGGCTTATGTAATGGTCCGTCGAACTCAGTCAGTTTGATATCTCCTACCGGCCTCGAACAATAATTAAGAGATAGGATGTTGCCGACTTCATCCTGGAATTCACTAACCTCACCCCAACCACAACTCCTCCACCCCCACCGACCCTTACCGAGCTAGAAGACCCCCACTCTTGGACCCTCAATGTCGACGGATCATCCCGCAAAGAAGGCAGTGGGGCTGGTCTCATCCTCACCGCCCCTGATGGTGGTTATTTCAAAGGTGCTCTCCGCTTCCTGTTCGATGCAAGCAATAATGAGGCCGAGTATAAGGCATTGATAGCAGGTCTCTGTCTAGCCAGAGACATTGGTGTCATCCATATCCGAGTGTTCAGTGACTCCCAGCTTATTGTCAGACAAATTACGGGGGAATTCAAGGCCATGGACGACATAATGCGGGCTTATAGGGATCTTGCACTCCCCCTTGCTCGTCTCTTCAATACTTTCCACTTCCAGCATATCCCTCGGGCGAAAAACTCCAAGGCAGATGAGATGGCTCAATTAGACTCTGCAGACCAGTCAGATCTCAACCACGGTGTTCGCCTCGAATACCTGACCCACCCTGCCATATCCCCCGACCAGCAAGCGGTCCACTTCCTCCAAAATGAACCTATCCCCTGGGCGTCCAACATCTTTCTATTTCTGACAACGGGGGAACTACTAGATAACAAACAGCGGGCCGCCAAAGTCAGGGTCCGGTCATCCAATTACATTCTTGTTGATGGTCTTTTGTACAAGAGGGGCTTTTCATGCCCATACCTCCAATGCCTCAACCCTGCTCAGGCGACTTACGTGATGAGAGAAATCCATGAGGGCATATGTGGCAATCATTTGGGTGGCAGGTCCTTAGCCCACAAAATACTTCGCACTAGTTATTTCTGGCCCACTCTCAATCAAGATGCGACAGACTTCGTGTTCAAATATGATAAGTGCCAACGCTTTGCCAACATTCCCCATGCTCTTCCTACAGAATTGATCACACTCTGCAGTCCCTACCCATTCGCCAAATGGGGAATCGACCTGGTCGGCCCATTGCCTACTGGCCGAGGCCAAACCAAATTCGCCATTGTCGCCATCGATTACTTCACTAAATCGGTGGAAGCAGAACCCCTTGCCACAATTACCGAGCGGAACACAACCAGATTCATCTGGTAGTCAATCGTCTACAGATTTGGCATTCCTCAAGCCATCGTCTCTGACAACAGTAAACAATTTGACAATGCCAAGTTTAGGAAATTTTGTGCAGAACTCCAAATCCAGCCATGCTTCTCCTCTCCAGGCCATCCCCAAGCCAATGGCCAAGTTGAGGTCACCAACCGTTCTCTTTTGAAGATTATCAAAACTAAACTAGAAGTTGCTAAGGGACTCTGGGTTGACGAATTATCGAATGTACTTTGGGCCTACCGCATTACTGCTCGAACTCCCACTGGGGAGACCCCATTTCGCTTAACATATGGCGCTGAGGCAGTCATCCCAGTGAAAATCGGTCTGCCCACCCCAAGGGTTCTATATCCAAATCTAGAACTAACTGAAGAGCTGCGTCGGGCAGACTTAGATCTGATCGAAGAACTCCGAGAAACCACCGCTGTCAGACGGGCCTCCTACCAACAGAAAATGAGAACACACTACAACTGCAAGGTCAGACCGAGGGAACTCATCGTGGGGGACCTTGTTTTGCGAGAAGTAACCCTTGCCACCAAAAATCCGACTGAGGGCAAACTGGCAACCAAGTGGGAGGGGCCTTACATTGTGAAAGCCAGACCACGTCCGGGCACTTACCGACTTCAGGATATGAAAGGTCGAGACCTCCTCCATCCTTGGAACGCTGAACATTTGAAGCGCTATTTTCAATAAAAGTTGTACTTTTGTATTGTCCAATTGCTGTATGTTCTTTTTGACAATCTGCACACTTGAATGTTCTCATTTTCTCCTTATACGGTGTAAATTTATGATCCAGTGGGCTACATTTTGTATGACAGCAAGCTTATTTCCCAATTATCTATGGTATTCCAATAACGTTTTGATTGCAACCTCAGCCAGACTGAGCACAAAAAGTCTCAGCCAGACTGAGCATGAAGAGCTCGGCCAGACCGAGTCACTTAAAGCCTCAGCCAGACTGAGCACAAAAAGCCTTTGCTAGATTGAGCATGAAGAGCTCGGCCAGACTGAGTCACTTAAAGCCTCCGCCAGACCGACCACAAAAAGCCTCAGCCAGACTGAGCATAAAGAGCTCGGCCAGACTGAGTCACTTAAAGCCTCAGCCAGACTGAGCACAAAAAGCCTCAGCCAGACTGAGCATGAAGAGCTCGGCCAGACCGAGTCACTTAAAGCCTCAGCCAGACCGAGCATGCAAAGCCTCAGCCAGACTGAGCACGACAAGCCTCTGCCAGACCGAGCATACAAAGCCTCAGCCAGACTGAGCATAAAAGCCTCGGCCAGACTGAGCATAACAAGCCTCAGCCAGACCAAGCATGACGAGCTCAGTCAGCCTGAGTTCCTTAAGGCCTCAGCCAGACTGAACCTGAAGAGCTCGGCCAGACTGAGTTACTTGAAGCTACTGAATTGCTTGAAGGGTCAGTTAATCATACATTCTCCCAAACAGAGCACGGATGCAGAGCTCGGTTAAGGCCAGTCATGCAATCTTCATGGTTATGGCATACTGGCCACACTTAGTCAAAATTCTAGGTCTATGTTTTTACAACATTCTTTACTTAGTCAAATTCCAAACTAATCTTTCATTTATCAACACCCTTACAAGCCAGACTGACTCCACTTTTGGGTCATGACTTGAAACTTTCAATTTTTAACATTCTTACAAGCTAAACTTCATTTTTAACATTCTTCAGGTTGCCTTACATTTTAAACTTCACTTTACATTGAGTTTTCCTCACATTTTGCACTTCACAATGATTTATACACAAGCCTTATACAAGTCACCATTCTCATTCATTTCAGATGCACAAACAAAAGCAATAGCATGAAAACAAGACTCAAAATTTTATTTATGCACAAACTTGTACATAAGTTTATTACAGTCCTTCAAAAAAAAAAAAACAAAAATCTAAGTACAAATTTTGTCCACCTCCGTCATTTCTCCTCACTTGACACAAGGTCTTCTTCTTCAACGCCCTCGTCTAGGGAGGTCTGGGCCACGTCATCATCGTCAATTTTGACGCCGCTCAAGTCTAAGTCTAGGAACAGCTCTTCCGCTTTATGCTTGAACATCTTCCACCCGCTGTCCCAGAACTCAACCATTTCGTGCTTGCAAAAGTCCAACCGTTGGAAGCACTGGATCACCTCTGTTTCACTCCTGTCCCCAGCGGTCGCTCCCAGCGGGCCAGCCCCCCAGCCCCCTCTCTCGCCAAGTTGCTGGCGACCACGGCATCGATCGCCATCTGGAAGTCAGCAGACCCCTTGAATTGCTCCACTGCTGCGACGTACAGGTCGGGGTACGCTGCCCTTTCAAAGGCTGCCTTGGTTTTTTCTTCCTCCAACTCCTTCTCTAATCTCGCCTTCTCCTCCATTGCCTTCGCGCGCTCATCTTCCAGCTCCTTCTGCAGCTCAGTAATCTTCAGGTTTGCCTCATCCTTTTCTTTGATTTGCTGGGCACGCAGATCTTCATTGCTAGTCATAGCCTCTTCAAACCGCTTGGTGGCGACCGTACAGGCTTTTTGAGCATCCCACAGCTTCTTCTACTCGCCAGCCAGCTGAAACTTGAGCGACACTACCTTGTGGCGTTCGTCCTCCAGCTCCAACTTGACCGCGAGCAGATTAGCATGGGCTCGAGCGGCAACATTGCGCTGCACGATCGCCAACACCCTCATCTTCTTCGCCTGCTCAGCCTCTTCCAACCCCCTGGCACACGCACTTCGCGCAGCTTTCCTCCAGCCTGCGCTCTCCTTCTTGAAAATTTTAAGTTGGGCCTTCGCCTCCTCTAACTTCGCCTTCAGCGGTTTCACTTCGCCCTTTGCCGCCTCCGCCTTCCTCAGTAGAGCCCTTGCTAAGGTGGTCACCTCCATTTGAGCAAAGCACAACCCCCTTAGCAGCTCAGCCTCATTGAACTTAGTCGCGGAGCGCACGGCTGCCTCGTCTACTACCCCTAAAAGAAGATCTGCAGCTGTCCTGGCTGGGCTTTCTTCTCCCTCCAGTCGCCCAGACACTGCAGGAGCATGGTAGATCGCATACTTCACCTTGACCCCCCCTCTTGGGGCGCAGGGCCCCCCTTAGGCTGCTGCTCCATCACTTCCTCAGGGTCAGCTGACCCACGCTCCACTGGCACCTTGGGCCTGGCACTCAGGTGCTCTTCTTCCTCCTGGCCCCCCTGACCTTCGTCCCCTTGCATTTCTGGGGCAACCACCCTTTCTGGGGTCGCCCGTACTCCTTCCTCCCCTGCCTCCTCTGCCATGGGGGTAACCTTCTCGCCAACCCTCACCCTCTTCGATACAGGCGCATCTGAGGCCCCCTCAAGGGCAACCCTCCTCTTTTTCTTCTTCTTCAGAGCCTCCCCCTTCTCGTTTGCCCTCTCCTTCACCGGATCAACTGGCGGTGGTCGCGGCTCAAAACTACCCAAGTCTTTTCCCCCCAGCAGCTTGGGGCGCGGTCGGATTCTTTCCCTCTCGACCGGTTTTGGTGGCGGGCCTAACTGCGTTTCTTTAAACTTTTAGGCTTTGGCAAAAATGGTCCGATCCTCCGCCTCTTGTGCCTTCCTTCTCGCCTCTAGTTCTGCCGGTGCCAGATCTCTACCGATCGGCTAAGGGCCTAGTCCTGCGGTGAACAAAGCGGACGACTGGACGAGATCGTCCCATTTGACTCCCTCCTTCTCCCTCCATGACTTCACCTTTTTCACCCTATCCTCCGCTGCGGCCCCCAGTTTTGGCTCCACAGACTTGGTGGGCACTCTCCACACCATGCGCACTCCCACTTCCCCGTTCGTGGACACGTAGAACCACCGCGGCCTCCATCCCTTAATTGATGACAGCAACCCCGCCACCAGACCCCTTCCTGCCGCCGCCAGCAAAGTGACCCAAGTTTCTTGCTGGCCCGAGGCATTGTAGCAGGCAAAAAACTTGTCCACTGTCATAGCCGCCCCCTCGTTCGCCCTCGGCCACGCACTTGCACAGGCCAGTACAATCTTCCACGCGTTGGGCATTAGTTGGCCTGGCGTCACTTCCAGCCGGTTTAAGACATCCACTACTGCCTGCGGAAGTGGCAACCTCAACCCACCCTTCAACGCCTCCTCGTAGAGGGCAAACTCTCCCAGCCAGGTGTCGGACGGCCTCTCTGTTGGTGTTGGTAGCATCAATTCTATTTCTGCGGGAACCTGGTATTTTTTGTGCATACCCTCCAACTCCCCTGCAGTAGCAATCGACTTGTCGGCCTTCGTATGCCAGTGATCTGGCTCAGCCTGGTTGATTGGCTTCAGAGCTACCATCATTGTCAACGAACGCGGTGGTCCCGCTGGTTCCCCTACTCTCTTCACTTGCCTCTCCGTCCTGTACTGCTCCACCAACTCCACCGCATCGTCGCCCCCTAGTGGATCAACCCTGGCAGTTCTAGCTTCTTCCTGGGCCATTTCTGTCGTGTGTCTACGAATGGCTTCGGATGCGGGCGCAAGAAAATTCAAAAAGTGTTGCAGAGGTGTATCGCTAGCAACGAAGGAGTTTACACTTGGAATGTTTTGATTTTTTACAAAAAGGTAGGTAAAGCGGATAATACCAAAGGCCCACGGCTTGCCTGTATTCCAAGGGTCACAATTAATTCTCGCCAGTTTGAAAATTTTCAAAATTCCGCCACAACTGTCTTTTCAACACCCTATAATGACCTATTATTTTGCCTATCGCCCAACGCCTAACCTCCCCTACTACAAGATTCTGCCACGTGTACGACCACGATCCACTGCCCCTTTTCCCTTCCCTGTATATTCCACTTCACTTCAGCACGTGCCTCACCGCCTCTCAAGCCCCGCGCCACACCCCTCGGCCACCCTTCGCGGTCGACCTTCCGCATGGTCAGCCCCTCCACTCGGCCACCCTTCGGGGTCGGCCTTCCGCATGGTCGATCCCCCCACTCGGCCACCCTTCGCGGTCGGCCCTCCTCACGGTCGGTCACCCTGCTCGGTCGGCCTTCACCCTGCCGGTCTTTCACAGCCCTTATTCTCTTCAATATTCCCTTCATTGGACTAAAGCTACACTCGGGAATGGGGGACTACTGACATGGGTAAGCCCATAAAGACTAGAGCCCACCATTTAGGGCCTAACACATATCTCAAATGCTGAAGCCCAGCACTATCGAAGCCCCATGTAGCAATTAGAACCAATGACATCAAGACACATGGCAAGAAAAGGGCAAGCCATATCAACGGACAAAGATCTGCAAAGTTATTGCCACTGCACATCGCCATTAATGAGGCCCCCTTATAGCATTTATTGCGATATCCCCTCTCCATCGGGACAACACGCCCTCACCCTGAACAAGATAAGCTACAACATAGACTTTCGGCCAAGGTGATAGGTCGGGAGAGACAACATAATGATTACCAAAGGATATAAGCAGACGTCGAAGACATGCAGAAGGTTAAGCCTTTTTATCTCTATTCCATCTCTACACTCCACTTCTCTCTCTAATTTGCTCGTCTGAGGGTTCGCTGGGGGACTCCCCGTTCCCCGTTGAACTCTTGTGTAGGTCTTCAGGTAGGCTTGGTCATTCGGACATAGGCTAAAGGAGTGTGGATCAGTCCGACCCGTTCTGCCATCACGAACTGTATCATCAGAACCATTCTTCAGCACCCCCGTTTCATTATTTTATTGGGTTGGACCCAAAAGGAGTGAGAACCATGCCTCCTCAATCTTCAGGTCATTTTTTTAAGATCTTGGTTTCACTGTTTTGGATTTGTTGTTGTTTTATTTCTAGGCAGGGCAAATTACAGTGGTAGTCCCTCTACTTTGGTCTCAATAATTTCAATTGATTTGGTTTTTATTATGAATTTATGAATTTGTCTTAATTTGATCTAATTGATTACAACTTTTAACATTTTTTTATGATAAATACGTAGATAAGTGAAATGTGTTGCATTTTAAATGGCAAAATTATAAATTTATTCAATTGAGTGAGTTAACATCAATCAACTCAATGTTAATTTTTTGGAAAAACATTAATAGAATTATCAATTAGACTAAATTAATACAAAATTTAAAATTAAAGATCAAAATTGAGTCAATTAAAAGTGTAAAGACCAATGACATGAGATATAATATAGGACCATCGGTGTAATTTGTCCTTCAAAATGTTTCTAATGCTTGGAAACAAGAGTAAATGCTTTTATATCATCCTCCTTTTTTATTTTTTTATTTTATTTTTTTGGCAATAAAATAGGTTTACTTGGAACTTTGAAAATTTTGATGGCACGAGTGGAGTCCGAAAAAAAATAAAATAAGGTAAGACTTGCTTGTCAATATTCTATGTGAATTTTACTTATTCAATTAGATTCAATTTTTTATTTTTTATACTTTATATTTGCGTTGTGTTTGGATAATCTGGATAGAAATTTGGATAGCAAAAGGAAAATAGAAATGGTGAAAAATTTAATTTATATTGTATTCACATTTCTTGTTACTTTTTCTTTCCTTTGCCAAATTCCTACCAAAATTCATGATCTAAACATAACTAGTTTTCTTTTTAATTGTTCAATCAATAGCTTCTCTGCTCTTGTGACAATGCTGCATATTTTTCATAGTAATTTGGTGAAATAATAATTACAAATTCTTTTGATTCATTGTGTAACTCAGGTATTGGGTTGGTTGGTATTTTCTTATTATGCCTTTCGTGGTTAAAACTTGGTTCTTACGTGTTACGGATTGAGAATCTTTACCAAAAATTATTTGCAAAGTAATTACAAATTACAATCTGTGTATTATGCCTTTCGTGGTTAAAACTTGGTTCTTACGTGTTACGGATTGAGAATCTTTACCAAAAATTATTTGCAAAGTAATTACAAATTACAATCTGTGTATTATGCCTTTCGTGGTTAAAACTTGGTTCTTACGTGTTACGGATTGAGAATCTTTACCAAAAATTATTTGCAAAGTAATTACAAATTACAATCTGTGTATTATGCCTTTCGTGGTTAAAACTTGGTTCTTACGTGTTACGGATTGAGAATCTTTACCAAAAATTATTTGCAAAGTAATTACAAATTACAATCTGTGTATTATGCCTTTCGTGGTTAAAACTTGGTTCTTACGTGTTACGGATTGAGAATCTTTACCAAAAATTATTTGCAAAGTAATTACAAATTACAATCTGTGTATTATGCCTTTCGTGGTTAAAACTTGGTTCTTACGTGTTACGGATTGAGAATCTTTACCAAAAATTATTTGCAAAGTAATTACAAATTACAATCTGTGTATTATGCCTTTCGTGGTTAAAACTTGGTTCTTACGTGTTACGGATTGAGAATCTTTACCAAAAATTATTTGCAAAGTAATTACAAATTACAATCTGTGTATTATGCCTTTCGTGGTTAAAACTTGGTTCTTACGTGTTACGGATTGAGAATCTTTACCAAAAATTATTTGCAAAGTAATTACAAATTACAATCTGTGTATTATGCCTTTCGTGGTTAAAACTTGGTTCTTACGTGTTACGGATTGAGAATCTTTACCAAAAATTATTTGCAAAGTAATTACAAATTACAATCTGTGTATTATGCCTTTCGTGGTTAAAACTTGGTTCTTACGTGTTACGGATTGAGAATCTTTACCAAAAATTATTTGCAAAGTAATTACAAATTACAATCTGTGTATTATGCCTTTCGTGGTTAAAACTTGGTTCTTACGTGTTACGGATTGAGAATCTTTACCAAAAATTATTTGCAAAGTAATTACAAATTACAATCTGTGTATTATGCCTTTCGTGGTTAAAACTTGGTTCTTACGTGTTACGGATTGAGAATCTTTACCAAAAATTATTTGCAAAGTAATTACAAATTACAATCTGTGTATTATGCCTTTCGTGGTTAAAACTTGGTTCTTACGTGTTACGGATTGAGAATCTTTACCAAAAATTATTTGCAAAGTAATTACAAATTACAATCTGTGTATTATGCCTTTCGTGGTTAAAACTTGGTTCTTACGTGTTACGGATTGAGAATCTTTACCAAAAATTATTTGCAAAGTAATTACAAATTACAATCTGTGTATTATGCCTTTCGTGGTTAAAACTTGGTTCTTACGTGTTACGGATTGAGAATCTTTACCAAAAATTATTTGCAAAGTAATTACAAATTACAATCTGTGTATTATGCCTTTCGTGGTTAAAACTTGGTTCTTACGTGTTACGGATTGAGAATCTTTACCAAAAATTATTTGCAAAGTAATTACAAATTACAATCTGTGTATTATGCCTTTCGTGGTTAAAACTTGGTTCTTACGTGTTACGGATTGAGAATCTTTACCAAAAATTATTTGCAAAGTAATTACAAATTACAATCTGTGTATTATGCCTTTCGTGGTTAAAACTTGGTTCTTACGTGTTACGGATTGAGAATCTTTACCAAAAATTATTTGCAAAGTAATTACAAATTACAATCTGTGTATTATGCCTTTCGTGGTTAAAACTTGGTTCTTACGTGTTACGGATTGAGAATCTTTACCAAAAATTATTTGCAAAGTAATTACAAATTACAATCTGTGTATTATGCCTTTCGTGGTTAAAACTTGGTTCTTACGTGTTACGGATTGAGAATCTTTACCAAAAATTATTTGCAAAGTAATTACAAATTACAATCTGTGTATTATGCCTTTCGTGGTTAAAACTTGGTTCTTACGTGTTACGGATTGAGAATCTTTACCAAAAATTATTTGCAAAGTAATTACAAATTACAATCTGTGTATTATGCCTTTCGTGGTTAAAACTTGGTTCTTACGTGTTACGGATTGAGAATCTTTACCAAAAATTATTTGCAAAGTAATTACAAATTACAATCTGTGTACGTATCATGTCCACCAAATTTGTTATTGGCAAGTGCCGAGCTTCTCGTATCCATGAATTGAATGACTCAGCAACATTTGAATACATCTCACCATAACGTTTCCCTGCAAAATATGCATCACTCCAATTTTCATATGGTAAACTTCTCAAGAAAATACTCACAATGTCTCCTCCCTCACTTTTTAACTCATTTAACTTGAAATGAAATGATGCCTTTGTTGGAGCATATGCACATTCTGAAAACTTGGACACAATCGTCTCCCTAACCAAATTTGTGTTTCCACATGACAACTTATCCCTCAAATTTCTCTTTAGATGTTCCAGACAAAATCCATGAAAGCAGTTAGGGAAAAACCTAGCAATTCCCTCCACAATTCCACAATGTCGATCTGATATGAAACTTATCACCCTTTCTGATCCTAATACTCCATATAAATGTTCAAGAAACCAACACCAATTGTCTTTATTCTCAGCATCAACAACAGCAAAAGCTACAGGAAAAAAACCTACAAAACAAATAGGAACAAGCATATTAGGTACACACATGCAGAGAAAAATAGAACAATAAACAACCAGAGAAGTTTGACACTGCCAACATCCAGAGAAAATTCACACATTGGCAGCATCCAGAGAAAATTGACTTAGTGACCAGTTATAGAGAAAATTCACACAATCATAATATACAGAGAAAATTCACTTAGTGACCACCTACAGATACAATTCACACAATGACAACATCTAGAGAAAATTCATACACTGACCAAAATCCATTGAAAATTCTCACAGTGGCCACAACAATAGAAAATCCGCACAGTGGCCAAAACCAGAGAAAATTCACATTCACTCAATTCCTACATGTATAGAAAATTCACATACTTAGATAAAATTAGATATATTTACAATTACCTTCATTCCCATCTTTCCCCGTTGCAGCAAGCATAACTCCTTTGTATCGTCCTTTCAAAAATGTTCCATCAAGAAAAAGCAATGACCGACAATATTTGAAACCAACAATGCATGCATGAAAAGCCACAAACACTCTTTTGAAACGCTTGTTATCTTCAAAATCTAACTCAAAACGACTCCCTGGATTGTTCTTCAATGCCTCATCAAAATACCACCGTAATTGATCAAATGACAAACAAGAATCCCCATATGTACTACATTTTGCTTTTTTAACACTCAACCAACGACAGTTATAACTAATTGAGACCCCATACTTGTCTTTCATTTCTTTCACAACATCCACTGGACGAGTTAAAGGTTTTGCACTTACCTCTTCAAGTATCAGCCCAGAAACCAAGCTGGAAGTCATCCTCGAATGTTTACTCGTACGAACCGCCACACCACACGTATGTTCATTGTTCAAAGTCCCTATGTAGAAGAACCCATTTGTTTTTTCAACAGAAGCATGTACATGCCACATACATCCCCTTGATTCCTTATATGCACATTCTTCCGTAACCCTCAGCTTGTCATTTTTAACATACGTAAACTGAAAACCAACCTCTATAGCATACTTGCATAAAAAAGTACGGAACTCAACCACACCACCCTCAAACTTTTGTCCAACACTCGTAATATTATTCCGCCAACTAGCCGACAATAACACCTTTTCTTGGTGAGAACAAAACTTAGAGAGTGAATTCCTTTCAACATCCACCAGCCTATCACACTCACCATCCACAACATCTACCCAATTAGACCCCACTTCATCCTCTTCATCAGAAGTACTACATCTACTAACTGAAACATCAACTATATCAACACCGCGTGCACAAACAACCCTCAACATATTCAGAAAATCAATATTATTTCGAACCATACAATTCGGATGGCCCAAAATAGAATATGAAATACACATAGTCTCAGGTTTCAAATTCTCCCATGTTTTACACAAAATGCCAACCAATTCCTCAAAATTCAATTCGCATGAAACATTAATGACAATAGTATCATTCCCATATTTGCACAGCAACAACACTGCACTGTCCATTAAAACTGAAACAAAAAACAACAAAAAAAATCACACAAACACTTCACAATAACAACATAAAAGTCCAGAGAAATTTCTAAAAATTATAATTTTCTCTGAACTTAAAATAAAAGTCCAAAGACATCTACAAACTGATATTCACCTTTAAGATGATAAAAAACAAAATCACAGAAACTTAATGAATCACAGAGAAATTTACTGCTAACTATTAAACACAATTATAGAAAAAAAATCACATAGAATACAAGTCCAGAGAAATACTTTTCTCTGAACCACAAACTGAAAGTGAGTAACAAACTTACAATTTTCTCTAAACTACAAATACAAGTCCACAGAAATTTATGAACTTACATTCACTTTCTCATATTCTATCTCCATTACAAACTTCTAATAATATGTCCATACGCACTTATAATTTCCTTTAGCCTACACAAAAAATAGTGCAGAAAATGAAATTTCTCTGGTTTGAAAAAACATAGAACAAAACTTATCATTCATCAGCATGTTGATAAAAAACAGAGCACCAGTTTGAAAAAACATAGAACAAAACTTATCATTCATCAGCATGTTGATAAAAAACAGAGCACCAAAAATGAACTTTAAACATCAAAATCACCTACACTGTCAACACTATCTAAAATTGATCAAAAAAAAAGAATGAAAAATTAATTCCAAAAATAAAAATCAACTCTATCAAGTTGGCCTCTCTCTAAACAAAAATCAAAATCCATTTGGAATCTCCATCGAAAACAAACCTAATTCAACTCAACTCAAAAACCTACGCGATCAACACACTATCAAAAAGAATGAAAAATTAATTCCAAAAATAAAAATCAACTCTATCAAGTTGGCCTCTCTCTAAACAAAAATTCAAAACAAAAATCAAAATGCATGTGGTATCTCCATCGAAAACAAACCTGATTCAACTCCACTGAAAATCTACGCGCTCAACACACTGTAACACCACTGAAATCTTCGACGAAATCTCCAACGAAATCTACACGATCGTAGCAATCTTTCTCGTCAACTCCACTGAAATCTCCGACGAAATCTCCACCATAAAATCTCCACTGAAATGTCCGATGAAAACTCCGACAAAATCTCCACTTCAAATTCGGTTTCCAAAATCTATCAGTTAAGTCAACAATATAATATTCAAACAAATTTATGTTATAAAGGAAGGGTAATTTAGGTACTTTATAACCTAAAATAAATTTGAGGGACCTTAGCCATCAAAACATATTATAAAGGACCTCTCCTCATATCAAAAGTAGAGGAGGGACCTTAGGCCAATTTTCCCTTATAAATATACTCTTGAGATATATTTAAAATACAAATTGCTCTTTATAGTTTGAAAAATTATAAATATTCCCTTGTCATAATTTTTTATTAAACAGAATTAACTGAAAAAATAAAATTCTTAACTGTTATCCTATACAATGATAAAATTATCTAGATTATTAATTGAAATAAATTTCTAAGATAAAACTGTTAATTGACTCAATAATTTATTAATAAAATTGGCTATTTGTTATAAAATTAAAAATTTCAAGGGACGGGATATAATTTTCAAAATTATAGAGAAAAAAAAATCGTATTTTAGACAAATCTCAACAAATATATTTTTAATTTACCCAAAAAAAATAAAAATAAATTAGGTAAGGGTTTCTTTATCATTTAACTACCTAACAAAAATAATTAATATTATATTACTCATAAATTTTTTTATTATATCATTAATTATAAAATCACGTAAAAAATACGATAATACGACTATTGTCTCTTAACTTCGTTTGAGCTTAGTAGGTGGCAGGGTCGGTCCTGAGGGCAGGCAAGAAAGGCCTGCGCCTTGGGCTCCCAAATTTGGGCCAAAAACATTGGCCTCCAAATATAATTTTGTGTTTTAGATATAAAAAAAAAAAAAGGGCCTAAATACTATAGGCCCAATTGAACATGAGGCCCAAAAAAAGTAACAAGACTAGATTTTTATTTTTTTTAAGTATTTGTAATGATTGCTTCCTATCTTAATATATGAAAGTAAATTTTTAATTATAATTTTAATGATTATATATACAAGTAAATTTTTTTTGGTTACAAACAAATAAAAAAATTGTAACTTATCGTTTTATCCATAATTTTTTTTTCTAATATAAGAGGGTCCCATTTTCAAAGTGTCGCCTTGGGCTCCATAAATCTTAGGGTCCGCCCTGGTAGGTGGAGTATCACCATCTCCATAAATTTATCTCCATAAATTTAGGGGGAGAACAGGCTGCCTCTTTTTCATGTCTTGGTAAACTCAATTGGGCCGAGCATGGCCCATTTAGTAATTTCTCGTTAACTCTCACATGAAAGTTTAGATGAACTTCAACAATTTTATGAGGTTCATGAAAGCACTCAGAAGGAGCCTTTATGGGCCTTTCAAATAGTATTGGTAGGGTTGTAAACGATTCAATTCGGTCACTATTGAAAAGAAAGGTTAGCATCAAATTAAAATTTTTTATTTTGATGATTGAAGAATCGACACAGACAATATGTTATGGTTTGATTTTATTAAGTTTAGAAAAATAATTTACATGAAATTTTAAAGAATTTTATAAAATCTTATAGAATTTCAAAATCTAAACACTGTTAGCCTTCAAATATTCACTAATTTTTTCTCTACACCTACTACATGCAAGGTAACTTTCGTGCCTCATAAAGAAATAATTATTTAGTTAAAAAATATGAGTATAAAAAAAATTAAAAAAATAGTGAGTATATTTACAAGCACTCAAATTTATAAGTTCAAGACAACTATTAAAGTGACATAATGACAATGTCATTTGCTAAAGATAAAAATTCAATAAGCAAAATACTTTTAGACAGTGAAATCTATCAAACATATTATAGTTTGGTTTTAGAACTTTTTATGTCTGAGCTGTTCATACTAATTACAACGTGGGAGAGATTTCTCTCCGATTCTCATATGTATTGGAGAGGCGTTAGATGTTCAAGTCTATGGAACCCACTATAGACTCTGTTTTAATGATCTAAATTGTTCATTTATTAGAATTTTTTGTGTATGTTACCCATAAAAAAATTAGATCAATTTAATAATTGTAACATGTTCATTTTATTGTGTTGTCACTAAATAAATGAACGATGAGTAGGGATGTAATTTTGGCCAGGCCCGGCCTATGTCGGGCCTTGCCAGCTCCTGCCAAAAATCGGATAGGCCCGGCCCAACCTACGGGCCAGAAAACTAGGCCCAGGCCCAGGCCAAGGGGTATTCGGGCTTTGGGTGGGCCAGTGGGTCGGGCCTCGGACGGAGCCCCTAGACTCGGGCTTTGGGCAGGCCTAAAAAAAATTTTAAATTTTTTTTTATTTTTTTCCACCAAAATTTTATTATTTTCCATTAAAAATAACACTGGGTCTCAAATGGGCCTGACGGGCCGGACATTTGGGCGAACCTTGAGCGGGCCGATGGGTCGGGCCACAGGCCGGGCCCACCTCGGGCCGCAGGTGGGCTTCAGGCTCGGGCAAAAATTAAACCCCTAACGACGAGTATGTTTTTGAAAATAGACCATTCATTTTTTTAAGACAAAAATTATGAAAAAAAATGTTACGATTATCGGATCGACTTAAATTTTTTTTTTACAAATAATATACACAAAGAGTTTAAAAAAAATTAGCGGTTCGAATTGTCAAAACAAAACACGTAATAAATTCCATGTGTCCCAACAATTTTTGTCTAGTCCAAATGAGAATCGGAGAATCCCTTAAAACATAGGTCGATTATATAATTCAAATTTCATATAGAATAGTATTAATTTTCATATAAATCACATTAGTTTTTGTTGGTGGGTTTTTAACTATTAGCACATGATGTGCCGTTATCACTTTTCTCTGCCCCTACAGCTTCAAAATCAGATGTTACGTATGAGAGCCATTCGCTTTTTTTTTTCATATAAATCACATTAGTTTTTGTTGGTGGGTTTTTAACTATTAGCACATGATGTGCCGTTATCACTTTTCTCTGCCCCTACAGCTTCAAAATCAGATGTTACGTATGAGAGCCATTCGCTTTTTTTTTTTTTTTTAAATTTCGCAATTCCTTCCATTTTAGGAAATTTTTATAAGGATGGATCCGAATTATGGCCAAGCAATATTGAAAAAGAAAATAAAAATACTAGAATGGTGTACTAAAATTACAAGTGGCTGATTAAAGTAAGAACCAATTACATTTCCTCGTTGGCCAAAGCAAAAAAATAAAAAAATAAAAATTACATTTCCTCATCATAGTTCAAAAAGTTTATAGGTACCAGAAAAATATTTAAAATTTTTAAATTTATGGTACATATTTTAAAATTTTGTTGTAAGGTAATATTTTAAGTAAATCTTGACCACCAATATTAAATTCTAAATATTTTTCGGATTTTTTCTTTTCTTTTCTAGGATGGTAGCATTACTAAAAATGTAAATAACCTTTTAGAAAATGATGTGATATATCCATGGGATGAATTTCACTATTTTTTTTTTCTCGTCTCTGAATTAATTCAATGGGTATATGTAAAAATTATCATAATTCAAAAAATAATGAAACACACCATTATGTTTTTGAATATTATATGAATCTAAATAATAATTAAAAAACCATATCACACCCTGCTTAACCAAATTCGGAAAAAAATTAAAAAAAACAATGTTGAAATAGTGATTATAATATTCCTTTATATCACTTGAAATTTTTATAGCCTAAGTAACACATACTTTTTTCTTACACTATATTTGAATGGATCTTTCTTAGGTGTGCCTTGCATACCATATGTAAGGCACTTACACCCTTTATGCTTTGCACTTACACCTTTTATGTTTTGAGTTATACCAAATTTTGTTAAAACTTACACACTGGTGACCTGCTAAGTAGGTCACTTTACAGGTAAATTAATAAAATAATATATTATATGACTAAAGGTGTAAGTTGTCACAAAAATGCGTAAATAATTTCACAAGAAGGGGTAAGTTTTCACAAAAAGGCTAAGTTTTCACAAAAAACGTAAGTAATTTCAGAAAAATGTGTGAGTAATTTTAAGAAAACTTACACATTTTGTGAAAACTTACGCCTTTTGTGAACACTTACACCTTTTGTGAAAACTTATGTTTTTTTGTGAAATTATTTACACCTTTTATGAAAACTTACTCTTTTTTGTGAAATTACTTACACCTTTTGTGAAATTTACGTTTTTTTTGTAAAATCACTTACACCTTTTGTGAAGACTTACTTCTTTTGTGAAATTACTTATAACTTTTGTATCTTTTGTTAAAACTTACATCTTTTGTGAGAAGTTATACCTTTTTGTGAAAACACTCACACATTTTCTGAAAATTTATACATTTTCTGAAAATTTATAGCTTTTTTGTGAAAAAAACTTACACCTTTTGTGAAATCTTACATCTTCTGTGAAAAACTTACACATTTTCTGAAAACTTACACCTTTTGTGAAACATTACATCTTTTTGTGAAAAAACTTACACGTTTTCTGAAAACTTAAGGTATAAGTTTTTTCACAAAAAGTGTAACATTTCAGAAAATGTGTAAGTAATTTCACAAAAGGTGTAAGTTTTGTTCTCACAAAAGGTATAAGTTCCAACAAAAGATGTAACTTTTAGGAAAAAAAGTATTTTACAAAAGGTGTAACTTTTGACAAAAGATGTAAGTATTTTCATGAAAAGGTATTAGTTTTCACAAAAGGTGTAAGTTTTAACAAAATAAGTAAATTTTATGAAAGAAATTATTTCACAAAAAGTATAACTTTTCAGAAAATGTGTATGTTTTTTTACAAAAGGTGTAAGTAACTTCACAAAACATGTAAGTCTTGTTTTCACAAAAGGTGTAAGTTCTAACAAAATGTGTGAATTTTATGAAAAAAAGCATTTCACAAAACGTAAAACTTTTGACAAAAGGGTAAGTTTTCAAAACGGTGCAAGTTTTGACAAAATGTGTAAATTTTATGAAAGAAAATATTTCACAAAATGTGTAACTTTTTAGAAAAGGTGTATATTTTTTCACAAAAGGTGTAAGTAGCTTCACAAAATGTGTTAAGTCTTGTTTTCACAAAAGGTGTAAGTTCTAACAAAATGTGTAAATTTTATGAAAAAAAAATATCTCACAAAAGATGTAAGTATTTTCACGAAAATGTGTAAGTTTTTAAAAAAGGTGTAAGTTTTGGCAAAAGGTGTAAATTTTATGAAAGAAATTATTTCACAAAAGGTGTAACTTTTCAGAAAAAGTGTATGTTTTTTCACAAAAGGTGTAAGTAGCTTCACAAAACGTGTAAGTCTTGTTTTCACAAAAGGTGTAAGTTCCAACAAAAGATGTAAAATTTATGAAAAAAAATATTTCACAAAAGGTGTAACTTTTGACAAAAAATGTAAGTATTTTCACGAAAAGGTGTAAGTTTTCAAAAAAATGTGTAAATTTAGACAAAATGTGTAAATTTTATGAAAGAAATTATTTCACAAAAGGTGTAACTTTTCAGAAAATGTGTTTGTTTTTTCACAAAAGTTGTAAGTAGCTTCACAAAACGTGTAAGTCTTGTTTTCACAAAAAGTGTAAATTTTATGAAAAAAAGTATTTCACAAAAGGTGTAACTTTTGACAAAAGGTGTAAGTATTTTTACGAAAAGGTGTAAGTTTAAACACAATGTGTAAATTTTATGAAAGAAATTATTTCACAAAATGTGTAACTTTTTAAAAAAGGTGTATGTTTTTTCACAAAAGGTGTAAGTAACTTCACAAAAGGTGTAACTTATTTTCACTAAAGGTGTAAATTTTATTAAAAAAGGTGTTTCACCAAAGGTATAACTTTTGATCAAAGGTGTAAGTATTTTCATGAAAAGGTGTAAGTTTTCACAAAAGGTGTACGTTTTAACAAAAGATGTAAATTTTATGAAACAAATTATTTCACAAAAGGTGTAACTTTTCAGAAAACGTGTATGTTTTTTAAGAATATGTGTAAGTATTTTCACAAAAAGTGTAAGTTTTATTTTCACAGAAGGTGTAAGTTCCAACAAAAAGTATAAATTTTATGAAAGAAAGTATTTCACAAAAGGTGTAAGCAATTTCACCAAAAGGTGTAAGTTGTCACAAAAGGTGTAAATTTTTCAAAAAAGGCGTAAGTGTACACAAAAGGTGTAAGTTTCCTCGGTCTGTCTCTGTCTGTCCTTCTCGGACTCTCTCTCTCTCTGTTTGTCTGTCTGTCTCTCCGTCTCTCCCTTCCTCTATTTCCCCGTAGCTCTAGGGTTTTACAAAGAAAAATATTTTAGGGCAAAAATCATATTGAAAGAACAAGTTGATTCATTTCAATTTAGCGAACAAAAATCATTCACAATCATTGATTCATAAGTGCATTCATAAATTCATTTTTTTAAAAAAAATTTATCGCTAGAGCATAACCACAAGGGTTAAATGAACACCACCGTTGCTTTGTCTCCTTCGTTAAGTATGTCCTCTATTTCATGCTCTTTCTTTCTTTGTCTTTGTGTCTCTTTGTCTCCCTATTTGTCTTCTTTCATTCGCATATACCTTCACACCCAACCCTAAATCGACCCAATAGGAACTGTTCTCTACTCCATTTTTTGTATTTTCTCCTATTTGAATAGGAACTCTTCCCTCTGCTACTCCAAATCGACCCAATAGGAACTGTTTTGTACTTGATTTTTGTATTTTCTCCCTTTCGAATAAGAACTCTTCCCTCTACCACCAGTGCTACAACTTGAACATAAGTTTCATAGTAGTCAGCAACAAGCATCATTGTGTCCAGCATTTACATGGCTAACTGTTGTTAGGTTATATATAACAAAATAATAATAATAATAAATTTGTGTAATCTTGGTATGAGAAAAACAATTCTTTTTTTAGAGTACCCAAAAAAAACACAAAAAACAAACAATGAGTAATCTTGATTCAGCAATGGCTACCACACTCAGTTGAATTTTGTTTTCAATTTTGTACTACTCAGTGACTTTATATTGTCAGAACTTATGTTTAGAAACAACTATTTCTTTGAGTGTTGAAGTTCATGTCTAGTTGACAGTATTGAACTTAAAACATAGGAAACCCAATTGAAAGAGTTGAAATGATGATGATTTTCAAATTTTCTAAAGAGATATTCCTTCCCCACACGCTTTTACTAATCCAAAGAGGAGTCGACCAACTCGGGAAATGTTAAAACAATCGATAGACCACTCTCTAATCTCAAAACTGGAATTATCAATGATTACAAACAATTCTTTTTCTAGAGTCAAACCCTTCACTTACATGGCTAGCTTTTCCAAGAATTTAAGTGGCTGGACATAATGGCTAAAAAGCAATACCTTCTCACCACTTGATTCGCACAAGCCTAACAGATTAAGGAAGAACTTTGTCTTCAGTCCTTCTCTAATATCCAACTTCTCTAAGATGTGGTCCATTATGGCATCGTCAAGCCCCTCTCTTTCTCTGGTTGACGTGTCCGTAGGTAAACTCTTTATGAGAGATCTCAACTGTGGGTGCACATAAAGTGTGCTCCCATCCCAGCTGATTTTGAACTTCCTAACTAAGTTCTTCAGTTCTTCAACTTCACGCTTATGTGTAGGGCTGAGGTGAAGAAATACAGTAAAGTCAACAAGCCCAGGCAATTCATGAAGAAAATCTCCTTTGTAGAAATGGAGAACCTTGCCTATCATTGCACGCAACTCTTGAATAACAGTTACCTTTCTCTTGAAATTATCATCTTTCTGTTAAATAATAGTTACATTTTAAAAGAAAGGTAACTGTCATTCAGCAATTGCGGGCTGTCTGGACTTTCTTGAACGAGTTCAGGACATCTGTATTCTCATTTCTAGGAGTATGAACTTCGTCCAGAATGAGAATGGATGGGTACGTTAGCAGTAGTTGTTGGCAGGCAGTGGTAGTCTTGTTGGTTTCATTGTCACATACAATTGAAGAAACTTGCTTGTACCCCAAGAAAAGTATTATTTTCTAATCTGCCCACTGTTTGAGCACCTGAAGGTGTTGTGCTTGGTTATCCGCTTTTACAGAGTAGAAGTCATATAGTGGAATGTCCTCAACTTGCCATATAAAGAACTCTTTCTTTCATGTAGCCAGAATGCCTCTTGGCATCACCACCAGTGGTCTAGCATGGGGATACTTGGCCAAAAAACTCTGCATAAGAGTAATTATCATGAAAGTTTTTCCAGAGCCTGAAGTGTGGGCTAGGATGCAACCACCTGGGTTCTCTGCAACCAAGTTACTCAGTAGGAAATTGAAGCCCTCAACTTGATGGGGTTTCATTTGCTTTTTGTGCCTGGAATGAGCACCAATTTCAGTGACAGCAGAATCCTGTCCAGATAGTTTAACCCCGTCATGAAATATTTCAGTTTCTTCCTTGTCCATTATATTCTGGCCTTCATAAAAGTATGTGCGTGTAGACCTTGTGCCCTAAATCAAAAAGAAAATGGAGCAACTTAGTCAAACAAATAAAAAAAAAGTTACGAAGAAAATTGAGAAAGTGAAGAAAATATCTGACATGAACATTGACCCTTTTAAAGCTATTGGAAATGGCGGTGTTGCCTGTTCAAGGCGTAAGTAATTTGACAAGGAGGGGTAAGTTTTGACAAGGAGTGGTAAGTTTTCACAACAAGAGGTAAGGTTTCACAGAAGGTGTAAGTTTTCATAAAAGGTTCATCTGCAATTTTTGGAAAATTATGCATTTATCGTTTGTACAAATAATTATTTCAATTGTAAACTGTCTGAACTAAATGCAAAATTTTGATGTGTCCTTTCTTTTTACCGTTTCAAAATTTGTATATATGTTGGGAAATTATGCATTTTGTTGTCTGTGTTTAAGTAAAATTTTTAGGTTAACAGCCACATGTTAAAGCTGTTTCTTTGTGTTCTTGTAAATATTGATCGGAATACTTTGCAGGAATTATCATCATTGTATCTGACGGATATTGGTCACATCGCGCCAACAGTGTTAGTTTTGTCCTTGAAGACTTGCTACCAATTGGTTTGGTACATATGTTTGTTAACAAATGAAATCCATCACCAAGGAATACCCTGAATTTTTTATAGGATAAATTGTTACAGTAGCCCCTGTACTTTTGTGTTTGTGTCATTTGGTTTTGCACAAATTTTTAATGGCCTCATTTGCATCGTCAATTATGAACTTTTCTTTCAATTACGTCCATTTGATTACAACTCTTTACCGTTTTTTATCAAAAAAATATGCATATACGTGGTATGTGTCATTTTTTTTTTAGTAAACTTATAACTTTGCCGAACTTAGTTAATCTCTATCAATTGACATTATAATATTTGTTTTGAAAATCACAAACGGCATTAGCAATTTGACCAAAATTGACCACGAAATTTAAAATGAAGTGCCAGAATTGAGGGAGTTTAAAGTGCATCGAATCAAATAAGACAACGGACAAATGTGTACACCACCCCTATAATTTTCCATTCAATCTAATTTCTATGATTTGCTCTTTCTTAAAGGGGAAGGAAAAGATTGAAGACAATTGACGAAAAACATATCCAAATGTCTGACACTATCGATGGCTCTTCTCGAAAGTAGCCAGTTGCACCATTCATTTGTTACAGGTACTACTTGTTCATTTTCACAATCCGGAATTACATTTTTGATAGTCAAAGTATGCGCCTTGTCGAAGTTTAGTTTGTAATGTTTGAAATTGGTTTGGTTCCGCATGTGTAAAAATGTTTAAATGGTGTCGATTCAATCCCGGATGTATGAAAGGTGTTTTACACAGATTTCGGGGCCAAATTGACATAAATACTTACATGTATGTATTTATATTTAAGATTTAGTGATGATAAGCTTGACGATGCTTTCATACAACCAGCAACAATTGAAAGGAATGCAAGGGGCAGACAACACTCGACCAAAAATGGTGGGTGTGAAAATCTGTATTCTCTATAATACACTATGATGGAAACACATGACTGGGTTGCTATCCACGCGTTGTATTGAATGGTTGTACTGGGCTTCTGATTCTTTCATGTTTGTTGGATTGTAGCATGTAATAATGTCAACTTCCTACTGTTTTTCTAAATTTCAATTCTTTCTAAAACTCCATATACGTTTTGTCTCTGACTTTTCCCTGCAACTGTTATTTGTATTTGCAGTCTTATTTAATTACCAACAATGCACACGAATTGCGTTTGGCAAAAGTTGTAGTTATAGTTATTTTGGACTTATGGTTGTTACTTGTCTTGTACATGTGTAACTTTCGTGCTTAAAGACGAGAAAGGAGCTTGGGGAAAGGTGGAAGGCACTCCCCTCTGATGAGAAGAAGAGGTTTGCAGACATGGCTAAGGTGAGTGCCAAGGAACACACCAAAGTAGTTCCATGTGCACCAAAATCTGAAAAAGTAATTACATATTTCATGTTTTCATAAATGCATTTGGCTAGGTCCTGCTTTGCTGACATTGTTGGTTATATTTTTGTATTAATTTAAGCGCAAAAAATGTGCAGACTAAAAGGCAACTCCTCATATCATTGAAGTCAATTGTTCAGCTAGTTAACCAGTTTAACGAAGTACAAAAGCAGGCAGTCATTGATATTGGGTTTGGTGGCCTCCTGGGGATGAAGTGTACACGTATAGATCAGGACTTCTGCGAATGGTCGGGACAGAACTTCGATCCTGACAGTAGTTCATTGAATGTTCATGGTTGTCAACTCAGGCTCACCTGTAAAGCAGTTAATGTTTTATTGGGAATATGGTGTGAAGGCGATGACGTGCAGTTGGCTGGTTCATTAGACGCATATTCCAATATTTACGAAGAGGTTGGAGTTGTTAAAGGAGTCATTCCTTTGAACAAGTTTAGACTTTATCTAACCGAGACTGATGGTGCGGAGGACAAGTTGTTCATAAAATCATCCATTATAAATTTTTCAATTTGACAAAGTTATTGTTAGAATTTGAATTTTGTCATTCATTAACTTGACAAGAAGAGTTTTGGAAGCAATTATATGAAAACAACATAAATTTGCTTTGGCAATGGGATGCTATGTTTTTCTCTCCTTGACGTGAATATTATGTTTGAATCTTCAACTTATCTGTAATTAGTAATAATATGTATGAAAAATTATAAAATTAACTTTTTGCAAAAACCACAAGTGTAGATCCAAAAACAAATTTAAGGCCATGTTTGATTGTTGGATTAAATTGGATGAGGTTATGAGTATTGTAAGATTGGGTGTTGAAATTATTAGTGTGGTAAAATTAAGTAAAAGATATAAAATAACGTTTATTTATGCACTAAAATGGTAGTATTAGTTGGTTGAGATTAAATTCATGAAATTATATGAAAGTCTTCTTTATATTAAGAACAATGCTATATATAATCTTATTTTTTATCTCATTTTCTCACTCCTATAAACAAAGTAGTTGTACGGGAAAGAAATATACATTCTCGTATAATCCTGTTGACTAAGTCTGTGCTCCTCCGTATGACGTCGCTTTGTCACCTGAAAACACAAACGTGAGCTAGCCGGCGGGTGGGTGCCGGAAACCTCTCCGATGCCTAAGTCAGCAAACTTGACAAATAGACAAAGCTCTTTGTATTCAGAAAGCAAAGTTGTGTGTTACCTCCTCCAATGTGATGTTTGTGAGCTTTTATAGGTTTTTTGTGTGGCACAATCCTAGTAGGACTTCTACTCCTCCATGTAGAGTCCTTCTAGGATTTATACTCCTATCGGATAATGCTTATCCTTTAACACCCCCCACTGCTTAAACCAAGTGGGATGGTTTTTACCATGGCCGAACTACCATACGACCGAGATAAAACTGGCTATGCTGAACCACAGAGTAGGCCGAACTATCCTTAGTTTGGTTCTTCCTTTTACTCTTTCCTATCTCGGTTCTCTTCTGTTCAACCCATGGTGTGTTTAGACCGAGCTACCGAGTAGCAAGGTTTTGACCGTTCTAACCACAAAACATCATGACCGGACTACCACCGAGACCGGCCTAACTCCAAATTTCTTTCGGATCGGAGTAACTTTGTCTCTCTTAGGCCGGAGTAACTTTACAATTCTTGTGCCGGAGTAACTTTATCTCTCTTGAGCCGGAGTAACTTTTCAGCCTTTTTACCCAGTCCTTCATACTTTGGGCCATAAAGTCCATCTCATAGCTTGACCCAATTTTTACCAAAAATTACCCTCTCAATTGCCCCTTAATTCCATCTGCACAGCATGATTGGGATTACCTGTCTACCAGCCG
>NW_021033635.1:32058-93019 GCF_004153795.1 Camellia sinensis
TTTACAATGATTGTGTTGTTTGTACTAGTGTCAAACAATTGGCATGTTTGCACTTTGATCTGCTGTATATGTTTTTACACATTTCTAACAAATCCGCTACCAAACTTCAGAAGTTAGAAAAACTCTGAGGTTTAGAGGTTATACATCATTTCACGTTCTTTTATTGAGTAACAACCTGTTGTGTAACTTCAAATTTTTATGAAATGTGTTATGTTACTTGACTGTTTATTTTTGTAGAGTCACTGAGGATGTTGGACAGTGAGGGTTCTTATTTTATCGGCGGAGGAACAAAAACTTCTCGACTATGTATTTGACAATAGCAAAAATGAAATGTATTGTTTCATTTAGTACTTGCAAATTTTAAATGACAGTCCGTTGTGAAATAACTATCGTTCTAAGGATCATTATTGCTTGTAGGGACATTGTTGTTTCCATGAATCTTCAAGCTAAAACCAGGGTCGTGGCTATCCGACACTGTAAGTGTTGGATATGCACATATAAATCTGCGATTTTCATTTGAAGAACTTGGAAACCTTTCTAATCAACTTGCCTCGTGTCTTACATACAGTGTTCCAACCAATCAACTTGGTGGTGGTGCAATTGACTAATCGACAAAGGGATTTACACATTGACAAGAGGCATACTGATTGGTTCTTTCCTGTATATCTGTCGGTAAGTAAGTGCATTTAAAGCTAGGTTGTGTTTTGTATATGACATATTTTGACAAATGTTTGCCTCAATGACCTTTATGCATTACACATGCAGACTTTGATTCTAAATAAATATACGCAACTGTAGCTTGACTTTTTCACGCCCCCTTTTCGGAAGTTGAAATAAGTCCTATAGTATCGGACTCCTGCGGTTTTGAATCTAATCTCACAAGTGCAATGTGAAATTGATAAACATCAAAGAGTCCAACTTCGGCAAATCTTTTAAAAAATTGATTTTGAATAAAAAATGCCAAAAATTGACTGCTTTGCCAGATGCAGAGTCGCCACCTAAATATTTTTTGTTTTGGGAAAATTTAGGAAACCCATGACTCGTGCCAAAGGCCACATGTCCGTCATCACCAAGATTGTCTCGGCTCGGGAACTTAGGTACGAGAGGGGGAAGGTCATGAATGAATTTAAGCACTCTCGCTCGCCGATCAAAGATTGGCTTTTACTAATCATGATATGAATCTTATGTACATTATATGCTCTTGTTCCGATTTATTAGGTTAGCATTACTATGTGATGTGCATACACAAAAGTATAGACTCAATCGCAAGAATTGGAACATTTCGAGTCATGTTTGTTTTGAAAATTGTTTCGAAATATGTACTACTTGAAAATTTTGATCACATATGAACATTTACTCAAATTATTTCAATTCAAGCAATAAGCCTTCATCCACAGGCATTCAGGCAGTTATAGCACTTAAGCAATTAACCTCATGGTAATCATGCTAAACATGGGAACATCAACACTCATGTAATTATGCTAAAGCGAGTAAAGGCTCACCTAGTACTCCAAGCCAAAACAAACAAAAGAGCTAGAAAAATGCATGATTCCTAACTTTGCAATATGACTAATGCAACGTATGCAATATGCAATTAATAGGCTCGGCTACTAATATGGCATATGGATCAATTAAATAGCATGCAGTCTAAGTACGTATTCAAAGAATGTATTAAACTAACAATGTAGCTATAATGATGAACCGAGCCTCGGTGCATGCAATACAAATGGATTCAAACATGAAGTATGCTAAACAAAATGTGATGTCCCTAAACTAACCATCATAAGCTAGTAAATAAAAAGGAGAAAGACGTGAGATTGGAAGACATATACATTATTACAAGTTTGCGCTCTCACGAAGGAGAGTTCGAATGAACTAAACTAATTAAAGCTAAGCTAATTATTAAAAAACAAATTAAATTAGCTAAACTACTTAACTAATTATTACAACATATGAATTAACTATTCTAGTTAACTAATGATTACAACATCACAACTAGTTAACTACTTTAACTAATTAAATAATTACAACATAAGTGCAATTAAAAGAAGTAAGTAAGCTAAACAATTAAGCACAAAGCTAACTATTTTGCCTCAGGAAGTGAGGGATGTTCATGAGCATGCTTAGTTTCCACCCGAAAAGGCCACTGTTTTGCTTCCGGAGAGCCTCTGTTGCACAGATAACACATACACTGTTGCCCACTTCCAGAATAACTCTGCTCTGCCTTACAAACATGTTGCTGAATTTTGTATCAATGGCTGGCCAGCCAGTGATGAGGCCTGTCGGCCACCAGTGATAGCCAACAAGCCATCAAAGGTGGCCTGCCGGCCATGGAAAGTGGCTTGCTAGCCACTGCTACCTAGTTCACCTTGCTGCAACAGAGAACAAATAGAGTAATGCACAGGGTATTTCAAGGGTTTGTTTGCATAACTCACCCCTCATTTTCATGAACAAATCAAGGAGTAGTGAACTTAAGCCGCAAACCACCAAGTCAAGCAATTTCATTGCAAGATGGCTTGTGGGTGAAAGTGTGCAAGTTCAATAATTGCAATGAAATGAGACTCTCAAAGCCACCTCCCTATCATGAATGATCAAGGGAAGTGGTGACCTTGGAAACTTGAATCATTTCACCACTAGTGAGTATGAACTGGTCATGTGTTTAATTAACATCCAATTGAACACAACTAAATTATTATCTTTCACCATTTTAGCCTCAATTTTAGTTACTCCATTTTAACTTACCAACCATTCTTTAATCAATTGAGTCCAAATGGTGAGTTTAAGTCTTCTAATGGAAAGAGGGCTCAAACCAAGAGTTGTTTTAGGCATGAAAGAGACATCATACCGTTTGTAATGAACCCCCTAAGGGATTAAACTATTGAGCATGACATCGCAATCTCATGCTTTAAACAAACAATTTGTTTGAACCACTTTCAAAGCAAAACAAAAAGCCAAGAACGGAGGGAGGTTACAGAGATTATTAGTGCTGAAAATGAGTTAGAAAAGCATAAATAAGTGCTATCAACTCAAATAAGATGGTGTCTAAGGCCTAAAACACCAAGCTCATGAGGACAATTACACTATAAGCATGCAAAACAAAGCTCAAAGGCAACTATCAACCAAAAACAGTCTAAAATAAGTCTTAAAACATGCTGAAATTAAGCAAGACACAAGGAGGAGAGGCTAACCCCTCCAAATTTAGACTTCAAAACATGATTTTGGCCATTGAAGTAACTCTAAAAATTGGTGTTTAAAAGCTTAGAAAAGATAATGCAAGGGTGGGAAACACAAGGGCAAAGGCCTCCAAAACAAGGTATAAAGACTGGTGGATCACCCCTTAACCTTTAATGGCCTTGAAACCCAAGCTTCAGCCCCAAAACACAGAGTTTTTATAGCCCCAAAACAGTTGGAAAACAACAAGAATAATAGTAGAGAAAGTAAGCAAATAGGTAAAGCCTTATACCTCTTAAAGAGAAGAAGCAATTCAAGCAATAAAACCAAGACAACACACCCTTCAAGAGCTCAAACTAAGCTCAAAAGTGCCTCAGCTCAAAGATGAGAAGGTTTGGTTAAGGGTGTATACGCAAAGGTTAAGGATTTGTAGGCAAAAGTGTAGGAATTTGCTAGCGAGAGAGGGAGAATTGTAGAGAGAGAGGAAAAATTTTGATCTAAAATGTTTCCAACCTTCAAACATGAGAGAGGGGCCTTCTATATATAAAAAACATGAATTCTTCTCAAGAATATCCAGCCCTACACGTGGGGGCAGATGCATGCATCTGTGCAAACAGCTGGTACAGCTATCACAAAATATCTGCAAAAGAAACTGGTGGTCGACCGGCCATCACTGGTGGCTAGCAACCAAAAAGTGATGGCCGACAGCCTAAAAAGGTGGCCAGTAGGCCACCAGGAGCTGCAAGCTTGAAGAACCAAGGCTTGGTCCAAAAATTGAGGCAACAAAAGTGTAGGGTTTGAAGGGCTCAAAGTTGTGGCATTCCACTGAGGATTTCGAGCACTTGACGAGCATATAAACTCATCATCGGGTGTGCAAGCAATGGTGCCCAAGTTGTAAGGGCTATCAAAAATTGGGTGTCTACAATAACCTCTGCACCATGAAAATATCATCACATCATTTTTTGGACATGACAGATACACTGGTGTGCTTGATGCATGTCAGAGGGTAATATCAATGTTAAAACGAAAATATGAAAGCCAGTACATGTTGACATGCCCTCTAAACAATCTCTGCATTTGTGTTTGTGTGTAGATTTACATGCCTTTCAATTACAAAGGAGTACATTGGTTGTGTGTTAAAATTGATATGGTGGACAGTGTAGCCTACCTATTTGACTCATTCCCATCCAGTAGACCAAACAAAAGGAAGCTAAATGTGGCAAAAATTTTGGTACGTCCTTGTGGTGGATTTCTCAACACTACAACAAACTTGAACATCCTTTACATAAACCAACTTCAACCTTCTGGAATAGGTTCAAACTATGCATGACTTGCTGCAACTACACTTTGGAAATGAATATGTTACAGACGTGCATAGCTTCGACCTTTGCATGTTAGATGAAAGGCTATTACAACAACTGGATGAGTAATCCACAATCCCTCCCTTACATTTATGTGTCTCCTGAATGACTGATTTAATGAACCTACTGACATTGATGACAAATTTAATGTTAAATTATTTTTGTAGCATGTTTGACTGTGGGATGTTCGACATCAAATACATGCAGCGACCTGATTTACGCCCTGGTCCACACAAGGTACATTTTACCGCTTCATTTCCACTTGTCAATCAAATCCTTCCTTGTATTTCCTGCAATTGTAACTGATTTGTCTTATGATCTTTCTGTACAAATTTTCATCCCTCTGTGCATCATAAGTTATTGGTTGATATCGTTATGGATGTCAATAATTCAAAGATCATAGAGTATCGAGAGTGCATTGATATTAGCAATGCCACAAACTAGGGCAGTGATGGGAATAGGCTGGCAGTACGCCACTAATTTGGGTGGCAACAGGACTTCACTAATTTTTTATTCATTGATTTCAATATAGATGTTAAATATGGCTCCCAGTATTGTTTTTACTGAAGGATGTAAAGATGAACGAACTGAAAAGTAAAAGTCATATATAAACATAGATCAAACATTTCGATGTGGCTGTTGTGTTATTACTATTTTGTTTACGCATGTTTGCTGTACACATAATTCGGATGAATGCGAATGAAACATATATAATTTACGGCTATTTTTTTTACTCATATTTTGAGAAATGTACTTGCTGGCCAATTTCTGAGCATAACTTTGATGTCGTAACTGTAATGTTAGTTATAACATATCTATGTTCGCTGGAATTAAGTACATTATCTTCATGATGTTGTTACTCAACAAATTATGATGTCATACATAATGCGAGATTGATTTGACACATCTCATCAGTATTCAATATTGATTTTCAGAGATGCTCCACAGCTCTCTTTTTAGAGCTGTCATTAAATCAATTTGTTGTGGTTGCTGTCTGCTGATTTGGCAGCTTCGATTACTTATTTCGATGTTGCACTGTCAACAAACAAGTACAACCAAACTTTTGATTTCATTTATAACAGTTAAACATGTCACTTCATAACAATAATTATATTACAAGCTTTATACCATTAGAATCGATAGGTCCAATCTTACCGATGTAACATCAAACTTACTATTACTACACGAAAGTACAACTAGTCGTATGATAAGTTCAGCTACTCCCAATCGTCAGGAATTAAAGAAGAATGCACACCAACTGAATAAACAGATCAACCGACTCTTGACAATTTGGTTCAAATTTAGTTAAACGTATGACCAGTTATTTTGAACAAATTACAAACGAGAAGAGGGCTGGAGTAAACAAAGTACGCACTGTAATTTCAAAATACAACCAATTTCATAAAGTTATGTAGCACAATTTACAAAGGAAGTACTCCTAAATTACAGAACAACTCCCCAGACCAAAATCGATTAAAATGTTTAGTTGTTCATGTCCTTCATTCCAAAATCCATGGCTTTTATATCCTCTCCCTTGCTGTGTGGCCCACTATCACATGACTCTGAATTTGTAACTCCCCATACCTCAAATGCTTCTATAACTGCGTCCTTACTCAAAGGATTGGGACTCCAAATATTTTACTCTACTTGTCGAGATACTTTGTCTTATGATGGCATGTGTCCCTCAACCCTTTTGAACGTATGATTGACAGAGATTAGCCCTTACTCTGTACTTTAACACTTCTGCAAGAACCCATTAAGTCCATGGTGAAGCGTAGTAAGTGCTCTATCACTTGGAACAGTTGTTGCATTTCAGCCATTCGTATGATGCCATCTGTCCATTTCAATAATGAAATACTCTTAGTTAAGTCAAAGTGGCACATGTCACCATCTGTTTTATCCACCTGTCCACAAGAATAATCCATAATTTGGTGCAACCAATGCCCAACTTGTATAATTTTAATGTAACTAGCGAGTGGCACACGCGATGCGTGTGCAATTCAGATAAGTAAGCATGCATACAAATATTAAACAAATAATGAGTGTTCTGAATGAAACCCAACGTCTTGGGTTCAAATCTTGCTTCCTGTGACGAATATTTTTTGCTTTGAGGATAGAAAATTTGGCACATGGTACAAGGACAACCCACCATACTTTTCGACACCATTTCAGTGTTTATATATGTAATAGTACTAGCAGTTGGAACACGCAATGCGTGAATAATTCAAATAAGTACAAATAAAATAAAATATTTATTATATATAGAATCAACAATGAACTGGTAAGAGTCTTCCTCATTTCACATAATTCCAAGGTTCAAGTCCCCTCCTGTCATCTATCAAATATGTTTTTATTTTTTAAAAAATAAAAGGTGGACACATGGTAACATAAGAAACCAAGGGTTGAGGACACCATAATGGGTGTTCACTTTATATATAGTACAAATGGATACATAAAATTATTTTCACTTCAACAAACCCCCTTCTTCGGCCCAGCTAAATGTTTACATAATTAAAATCAGACAAGGAATGGGCCCAACAATAGTTGTAAAAGCTTCACGTCTTCAACGTCAACATACTTCAGACTACCCTTCTTTAGTTCATAAGCTTTGTAGCAGCTCTTACACAACTTATAACCCTAAATGGCTCCCAATAGCAATATTGCTTACTAAAGAAGATGAACCTATTGAAAAATTCATTCCATTTCCAAACGCCATTATATAGCCGTTTGTAGCCATTTTATATGGGTTTCCCATCGACAGGTAGAACATTTGGGTGGTGACACGTGGTACGGTGAAAGTGAGATTTTATGCTCAATTAAGAGGACAAGTGACCTTCAAAGTTGGAGCATTTGCAATGGATGGCTCTGATTATGTGGCAGTTATGAACTTAGGTCACGAACTTGATGGGTGCATTGCAATAAGACTTGTGTGCAGGGTCAAAGGTTTTCTCTATCGATATGAATGCCAAAGTATTGAGGGGTAGATGGCATCATGGTATAGGAACAGCTCGACAGATAGAAGTGCAACTTTACTCGGGTTTGAGATCCTTCAAGTGTATGAGCAGTTCAAACACCGAACCATTAGTAGTTGCAGGATTGTGTCGACAGAGGCCAGAAAGAGAGAGACTAAGAAGTTAACAATTGCGGGGACCAATACAGACATCAGCAACACAACAATATGTACGGTGTACACTTAGTAGTAGTTCTGTAATTTAGGAGTCGATTCTGTGAAAAGTGTGTGTTGTAACTTTGTCGACTTTGGTAGTGTTATTATGAAATTGCCTTCCCATATAGAACAAACATAAATGGAAAGTAGTTGGATAAAATTTTCAAACGATGTGGGAAGATGTAAAGAAGTAATAAACCAGACTTTACAACATAAAGCATTAACATTCATTAAAATTATTACAATAGCTTAGAGTTTGGTTAAAGTCTTTACAAGAGGTGGAACACAACCAAAATTCAGGTGTTGGGGAACAGGATGGCAAGAATAGCCCAATCTGACTGGGCATCTACAACCATAGCTTGGGCTTCGTCAAGTTCTGCTTTGATGGCTTCGATGGATGAAGGACCATTTCCAATTTGTGAGAGCATGCTCCTTACTTCTTTGCCAAGTTGGTCCTTTTTGTTGTTCTAGTAAGAGCCTTCTTCGCTTGACAACAACTAATTCTGCTTTCAGCTTTGATTGTTCACGTGCCAACACCTTGTCTTAGTCAGAGATGTTGGAGGGGTTCTACTAAGTGAGCTTTAGGGAGTTCAAGATGGTTTGGGCATTAGCTAGGAAATTTTTCTTCGCTTCGATTTCCATTGAGCACTTCTGAATCATTTCCACCATGGTTGGTCATCCATTCACAATTTTGCCCAGTTGTTTGACTTGACTGGGACTGAAAGGATTGGGAGAAAGGTGTTGGATGGCTGTGAGGCAGGCCAAGGTTTCCTGAGGTTGGTTGAGGGTAATCTCTTCAAGAGGGGTGTTAATGAGTTTCAGAAAGTTGGTCAAAAGTTATTGGACTTCCTTTGTGAAATTATGCAGCTTTTGGGGGAGGGGTGGAATGTGCTGTAACCTCTGCTCAAATGCAGCAACTTTATCCCATATGTTTTCACTTGATGTGGTTGCCTGTTGACAGTTGAAAGTTAAGTAAGCGTTGGAAAGTACGAACTATACAAACACAGAATGTAGAAGGAATAAAGATATTACCCGCACATCAGTACATGTTGGAATGGGTGTACGTTCACTTATGGGTGCTATAGTTGGGGTTCCCTTAATTGCTGATACCTCAGTTTGTTGAGGATTGGTTGAAGTGGGAGGTTCATGTATGGAGGAGATAGTCAACTCTTGGGTCACTCGTACAATTGCCTTTGTGTTTGCAGCTGTGTGGGTTAGCTTATTTGAAGGCTTGGGGTTGGTAAATGAAGTTCTTCCAACTATTGTCCCTACCCCTGTCAGAAAGAGTTAGTAAATTGATCATTTTATGAAGAATATGATAGGTTGCAGTGTGCTTACCATGAGTGATTTTAGTGTCCGGTAGGGGAGGCTCACTTGCTTGGTCCTTGGGAGAAGTATGAGGACTAGAGGGAGATGATTGACCATTTTTGCATGGAGCAATGTCAATTGTCTCTGTTTGCATGGTGGAAGCTGGGAACCTACTGGAGTCAGGTATTAATAGATGATGGGGAAATACTGCTGGACAAGTGATTGGTTTAGTTTCACCAGGGCAATTATCTTTCATTGGCAAGGCTCCAAGTGTTACCTCAGTTGTCTTATGGGGGTTCACAGTGAATAGGTGGAATGGATTGGTTTGGAGTTGGTATATTCTGCTCACTTGCAGTGATATGAGGGGGAGATTCAGTGGTTTGTTTGGGAGATGGCATGGGGCTTTCTTCTTCGTCAGAACCAGTTAACGTAAGAAGCCTCATCATTTTCATCTACAAGGAAAGGATATAAGATTAGAGTTTAGATGTCATTGAATTTACTGCATGTACAAGAATAAGTGAGATACCTTAGGTGTGTGCTCTGAAGGATGCTGAGTGGTTTGGGCAACTAGTTTGCTGAGTGGAATATCCCATTCACTGGAATCTGGAGATGGATTGAATTCTCTTTTCGTGGTTCGAATCTCTTTAGATGGTGATTGGGCGGTTATTGTCTTTGTTTGTTCCTCTTTATGGAGAGCTGTTATTGAGTCTTCCAAAAGCTTATGCACAGACGAAGGGGCTTTAGGATTTGCAGTATGGTCCATTGGTGCTTTGCCTTTGGTCTAGTCTCTGACAGGAGTTTCAGTGGGAGCAAGCTTCGCTGCAACAACGCAAAGGAGTTAACAGAAAGCAAAACAGACGTGTAAAAAAATGTGAAGTACAAGTGGGTTAGTAGCTACAATAAACTTACTTGAAGTCTTGACGCTTGAAGTGGGTGGTTCCGACCCTTGATTGTCAGCTGACACATCTCTCAGACAGGTCTGAAGAGGTTTGGAGAAAATTGTTGCTGCCATAAAGGTCCACCAGTGTTCAAAACCCGATATGAGGTCAGGAACAAGCTTGAAGTAGAAGTGGCTAAAGCCTTGTAGAAGTTTTTCATTCTCCACTCCGATTAGTTTGGCTTTCAAAGAAGCTATGATGTTGATCCTTGTCCATATTTGTTCTTCAATGGTGGAGTGGAAGTAAGGGCAAGGTGTGGCTTGCGCAAGTCCTAATTGTCTGGCCCATTGATTAGGGCAATAATTTTCAACACTACAGCTAGACAATTTGTTGGAGGAGATAGAACATCCCACTAGGATATGTCTGGATGTCAGAATATAGTTCCATGTTTGAGCTTGACAAATCTTTTCGTCATCTGTTAGGTCCGACGAATCCGTGAAAAGATGTTCTACACCAGAAGATGAGAATCGAGATGGTTGAAATGGCATAAACAGTAGGGGATCTTTGTGAGATGGAAGGTTGAAGGGTGTAGTAATGCATTGAGAGAAGCTAAGTGTGGGCTTATCAACAAAGGTTAACAAACATTCCGCATAAGAGTAATATTTGGGGATCATAGTGTTTGGTTTGGCAGGTTGTATTTCAGGAAAATACGCATACAACCATGCTTGGAAAAGCCAGAATGGCCTACCACAATTACTAGATATTTTCTTATCAACAAAGGAAAACATGCCTTTGTAAAGTGTGACAAGCAAGTAAGGAGCAAGGGCCATGGCTTGGCCATCTTGAAGGCGCAGAGCCAGAGAGAGGTATGCTTTAGTAATCTTATACCTAGGAACACAGAAAATGAATTGGCATAGCCATATGAGGTAAAAGGCAGCCCTTTCTTGGTCAGTGACAGCATTACCTCATTTGCCTTTGTATTTTTTGGTAAATTTAGTGTAACTCATGTCAGTCTGAGGGGTGAAGGGTACTTTAATGGGTTCTAGCAAGGCACTAATTTCTAGCCTTAGAATGGGAAGTCCAATGAGATAGGCGACATCAAGGACAGTTGGGGATATCATCCCAAATGTTAAAAGCATAGAATTACAGGATGTGAACCAGAAGCATGCAACAGCGGCTATCAACCATTTATTCGTATTGAATTAGAGGGTGGACAGACGAATTACCTGGGCAATGCCAAGATATTTCCACACATCGGAGTCATGACCTCCAATTCGTTTGACCCAGCTCTGCCAAGTGGAGTCTGGTTGCCTCTATGCTCGAAAGGGAGTTTTGCTGCTCTCCCAACTCGTCTAGTTCAATTTGGGTTAGTTGATAAGCAAGGTTTCACCATTGGCAAGTGGGTAGTATGGAGCCAATTCATCGGGGAAGTGTTATATGAAGGTAGGGCCTAGTGTTGCTTTCGCGACAATGCTACTGCTTGGCATCAGAATGTAGTCAAGTTTGAATGAGTTTGTAAGGTCTCTGATGCGTTTGGGAAATCGAAGTTGGTCTGCATTGGTTTCATCTTCTTTCATGGACTGCAATTTCTTCGGTGCCATGGGTTAGGGTTTTAAGATGGGAAATTTTGAGAGGGAGCAACACAGTTTGAAAGTTTGGACAGAAGTCTTTTCGATGTAACCAAATATAAAGGTTTGAGAGATGAGGAGACCAGGTGAAGTAAGACGAAGTTGAAACCAAGTTCTGTCTTTTATAGTTTCTGTCGGGCCCAGTCGTTGGGTGGGTTGAAATTTTGCCCTCTGTTGCTGTGAGTTGCAGGTTCTGCAGGCTTTCTTTGCCGACCGGCAGTGTAAGGTGCCGGCCGGCAATCTTTTCTCTGCCGATAGCTTCATTTTGTGCCGATGGCCACATAACACTGCCGGTGGTAATTCCACTCAGCCGATGGTACTCCCCAGTGCCTAAGGACGCAGTCCTGAGGTTTTGACAACCTCCAGAGGAGCAGAGGAAAGAAAACAGAGGCAGCCTATGCATGGTGGCACGTTTCCCGAGGCAGTTTTTCTGTTTTAATTAATTTATTTAATTCGTTAATTAAATTAATTTGTAATATTAATTAGCTTGCGTAGTTAATTAATTTGTAATATTATTTTGGTCCCTCCGAGCGAGGGCAAATCTGTAATAAGTGTGCGTGAGTGTGTGTATGTCTCCCAACCTCACGTCTTTCTTCCCTTTTATTTACCTGCTTACGATGGTAGATTAGGGCACGTTTAATTTAGCATACCTTATGCTATGCATGTGTCCATGCATTTGTATTGCATGCATTAGGCTCGGTATATCACGCTAACTGTATTTGTACTTCAATTCACAAATTGAATATGTGGTAGTTAACCGCATTTCACATGCCATGTTTAGGGTTAGCCGAGTCTGCCTAGATTGCATTTTTGCATGTGATGCATTAGCCATTTTTGACATGAACTAGGACACGCATGTTTTGCTAACTAGTTTACTGTTTTGGCGCGGAGTACGATATAAGTATTTATGCTTTAGCATCCCGCATGCGTGTGAATGTTGCCATGACAGTATGTCTGCCATGCGGCTAAGTGCTTATATGAGTTAAACTGTTTGAAATGCCTGTGGGTGAAGGTTGGATTGTTTGAGTTGGAAAAACTCATTAAAATCCGTGTTTTAGCCTACTCGCGAGTAGCAAATTCCAAAGTATTTTCAAAACAAACGGATATGCAATACTTATTCCCAAGTTAGGCAATCTAGTCTATACTTGTTTGCTGTGCGCATAACATAGTAATTCTGGCATAAATGGAATAGTTCATAGAACCATACGTTTTTCAAAATCGGATATCATGGTTAGTTAAGAAAGGCCGGTCCTCCGGACCCCGGGCGAAGGGGGTGTCTCATAGCTGATCTTCCCCGATCGTACCCAAGCTCCCAAGCCGAGACAACTCGGTGATGAGGACATGTGGCCTTCGGCACCGAGTCAGGGTTTCCTAAATTTCCCCATTTTAAAAATATTTAGGTGGCGACTCTGTATCTGGCAAAGCAGTCCATGTTTGGCACTACTTTTTCAAAAATCAGTTTCTCAAAACGATTTGCCAGATTTGGACTCTTTGGTTCAGATTAAGAACCGCGACAACAAAAATCGAGAGTCCGAACTATAGCGAGGTCCCCCGCGGCCTTGTTACACTTTGACAGACAAAATAAGTTGATCTCAAAATCATTTATTTCTTTAGACAAAAAATAAACTACAAAAATTATAATAATTAATCAGTAATGTTCAATTTTTGTTGCTAAAAATATAATAACGACACTATTTACATCAAAAATATTTAGTCCCCTAAAAATAATTGTCCCTACATTTTGGTCCCTACAACCTTAAGTTTTTTGTAGTGTCATAAGTGTTTTCCCATTTCAATTTTGCATTTCATAACTTATTTGAAAATGATAATTTAGGTAAACATTAGGGGGAATCTGTAAATTAGCTAAACCTTAGCGGTGAATCTATAATTTATGATATCCGTTAACGTCATTAATTGCGATAGAGCTTCGATGTAATTTTTTAAACCTCCTTTTGTGGATTTCATTTTTGGGTACATGAAGTACTACTACTAGCACCTCCTCCTTATTGTTCCTTTGGTAATAGGAAATGTCAGATCACCCGTAAACTCAAACAGCTCTTCGTAAAAGCTGGTTACTATTTTAAACTTGCTCCCTACTCATAAATATATTGTCTTTGTTCTTCGTGCTGTTTTACGTCTGATATTGGCAGAAATTATAATTCCCTATTTCTACTTATGTGTTTCATATTCCAATGAAATTGCTGTCATTGTGAATTGATACAAATTATTTATGTAGCAGTGAAATTGTTACTCGTTTTACTTTATTTATTTTAATTGATTTTTCTAAATTAGTGCTTCCAAACATTATTCAAACCGTCCCTTCAGGCACGGGCATAGCCTTACAGTACTACATAAATATTTCAAGACTACAGATGAATCAAAAATCATTACTCTTTGTAGGTAATTTATATATCAGCCATTACCACATATGTGTGTACAAATGGTTCACTTCATCTATCTTATCAACGATTGTAATTTGTTCCGAAGCAGTCGTAGTACTTCCAACGTATGTGATGTTGTAATGGTGATTTGCAACCACACAGACAATGAAAAATGCAACATCTTACAGGGAAAGTTACAAAAAAAATAAACAAATCTACATGTCTGATGCATCATCAGCAACGTCTTCTGAAGAGTTGCCTATACTGTCTGATTCACTATCCTCATCTATTATCTTATCAGACTTCGCTTCGTCCTTCGCCAATTTCTCATCGGTGAGCCAATCAACGTTATGCTTCATAGCACCGAATTGCCTCTCTTAAGTTGACAACCGTGTCTCCACTTGATTCAGCCTTTCGGAGATAAATTCCAGCTGCTGTAATACAGGAACAACATGAGCTTCAACAATAGATTCAATCTTCTTTGAATCACACATTTTGTGGGAATATGTGTATGGTTTATTTTACTTATTAGTTTTTTTTGGAAATGTACAGATTCATAATATTACATAAAACTACTATGTAAGTATTTATAAGATATGCTACATGACTTGTATCTTTTCACAAGACCTCATGCATTGTAACTTTCATTGAATTAATTTTTCAAAACCGGCCCAAATTCATCTTGCACACATTCGTTCCTTCTTTCATACATCAAGTCATACGTTCAGTATCCCTCATCGTCCATTATTTTTCATTTCCAACACACATGCATTGTATCTTACATCATTATTTTCCCACTGTCATTGATTTTCACACCCATAGTTTATCATACATTCATTTTATTGATTCGTCATTTGTATTTATGCCCCCGAAAAGAAAGGGCATGTATCAACATTCAAGTCAGAACATGTATGAATTTGTGGTAGTTGCCTTTAATTGGCTACATTGTTTCCTTGAAGTGGTTAGTTTTTTCGATGCCAAACTTCAACCCGTACCAATAGTTTATTACACAGTATCTCACATGACGCAGAAAAATTACATCTCCATCAATTAAAACCAAAAATAGTGCTTCTATGAAACTTATAATAGTACATCGTGGAAAGACTAGACAACTTTTGTTCTACCCCAACCCAATTACATGTCTATTCATCCATAACACTTACCAACATTCCTCTTATCAGATACATATGCCTTTCCAACTACACCCAACATATTAAATGAAATATTCAAATTAATTCATCTGCTTTTATTCAGTTTGGGTAGGTGTTTCCACCAAACACCAATAAATTCGTTCACATGTTTAAACCACAACTGAAGTAGTACGTGTTTCCACCTACCACCAACGTATTAATGAGTAAGGGTTTAAGGAAATTTAAACTTTACAACCAACCACTATTCAAGTTTGCAACCAGTATTGTTTCTTTTGCATTTGGGTTTGTTTTTGCATCCATGTATTCTTTGTGAACCTGCGAAAACAAAGTTGGACTCAATCAAGAACCGTCACACATATGGATGCACACCACAATAAACGCGGTTGTGGAAAATCAGTTGCAATGGGTGAAAGATCTCAACCGAAGTCACCAGAATTGGATTATGCAAGTGGGTATATCGATTCCTTCGGTGATCGACGTTTCTTTGAAACAGGGTTCCCACTATCGAGTTTTGAACCTCTACGGGATTACAATTGCACCCCAATACAAGATGCTAGCTTGGGAAAATATTTTGGAATTCCAGTTTCGCTGTTTGCCAAACGAGTTCAATGTGAACACCACTGTCGATGTGTTTTTCTCAAGGTTACTAAAGCTCGATTGGTTAAAATGCAATGGCAATACCCTCATGTCAACGAGTCCCACGTTAGGCAGCGTTTGCAAACTAAGATTGATCAAATGACTCGTTGACTCATTAGGCACTCACGCATAGAGGACGCAAAAACAGAGTCGAAGATACATGGATTGAACCCGGCATCTACTATCAAGGCTATAATGGAGGATCCTACACTGGTGTCGGACCCTGACCTTTCAGATTACTCAGAGTCGGAGGTTGTTGATTTGAGCAAGGATTAGTAGAGCTAGAGATGTGTATGACATAGTAAGCTTAGTGTTGTAAGATGTCGTCTTAGTACGTAACGACTTAGAAAGTAACAAACCGTCAAACTATGCTCACCATTTCAACTGTGCATGCGTTAATGTTTTCATAATTTATACTTTCTTGAAGGTATTTTTTTTGTCAATATCATTGACCGAAATCAGACAAGGTATTTTGTTGGTACGATGACAAGGTAATTGTTTTTTTTAATGTCATTGACTGAAATCAGAAGCTATCATTAATCTATGTTTTTCCATGAGCTTATGTTTTGTTATTCGTTGAATATGGACAATAAGGTTTACTTGTCAGATGCATTGAATGAAATCACAAGCTGTAATTGCAATAAAAAATTGTGCATGGTCTCATACACTCTAATATCAATATAGGCAAAAATATTTTATTTTTTCAAACACAATGGTTGTGTGAAAGCATACACCGTGGGGTCAACCTATGCATTATCATTTTGAACAATATCACGCGTGTGTCATTCGTTCAATATTTACCTGTGATTTTCTTCATCCACTTTATTGAATGAAATCACAAGCTACTATTGGCCAAACAAAGTACCATGGGCAAATAGTAAGACACAGATGATATGAACTGCATAGCTTGTATTGGACACAGCAAGCAGTAAAACTATTTTCCATATGAACAAAATTATGTGAACACAAATCCCGCAGGCAAAATTAAGTGTTTCAACGGCAATACTCCACTATGCCTATTAGGCAGTGGTTGTGTGCTTCCGTGTGTGGTGGACTGTCTCTGATGTTCTGTGAATGGAAGTCCAACATAACTCATGTTTGCACTGATATGCTTTGATGGAAAGTCAATGGGGTAGGGATTACGAAAACAATATGGGTTGCAACTGTAGTGTGTGCGGGGGGCAACTGTAACTTGTGGGCTATGAAGCACGGATACTTCAAAAAGGAAGACGTATCCGTATCAGATACTTATTGGATACCGATACTCCTTGGATACTCATGGATACGTATCGGATACTTCTTAAAAGTATCGGATACTTGTTAATTAATTGTTATTAATATTGGAATATTGAATGCTTAATTTTGAAGTATCAGATACTCAAAGTCACATATTACTTCTAATACCTTGTTTAGTTATTTGATGAGAGGAATATAGTGAGAGTTAAAGTAATAGAATTTGTCAAATTGATGTATCCTTATTGGCTCTCTCACTTCTCTCTCGCTCTCTCAATCTCTCATGTTTCTTCTCTCTACTCTCGTTCTTTTTATGGTATTGGCATGTAAGGATGATGTTTAATTTGCATTTGCATTTGATTTTACTTTTAGTTTTGGATGTTTTTGTGAATGGTTGAAGCTCTTAGCTTAATAGGAATCACTCTATTTATTTATTAATTTTTTTTACATTTTATTTTCATGCATATTACATTATTAAAATTATAAAAAAAAATTATTTTAAAACGTATCACCGTCGTACCCGTATCTGAGCCTGTTGAGGTGCAAGCGTTATAACACCCAATAGTTTGGCGATTTTCACTTCTTACAACCAACACATGGTTGTCACAAACAAGTTGGCTACTCAATTTCGTTATATATTGAGTGGCCAACTGCACATGTATGAAGGAATTGGTGAAGTGCAAGTATATTAATGTGTATGCAACAATTAGATAATCACATACAAACATAGGAATTGGTAAACTGCAAGTATTTTAAAGTGTATGCAACAAAAATTATACCCTAGCTATAGGAACATTGTGTTATGCGTGACAAGCAACGAATATGTGTGTGGTCCATTTAAGCATTCTCTGCAACAGTACTGTGTCATTAAATTAATGACATAAGTATGACTCATCAAGGGCCACCATATTGAATAAAAATGACTACAGACATATTGAATGCAAATAATTTAGTAGGGCGCACAATTGCCCAACCAATGGTCACAAATGAGCATGGTAGGGTGTAGGTGCAATACGTTTTGCCCGAACATTGAACGGATTATAGCCATATTGTCCCACCATGAACCTGCATGCCTTGCAAACTGCATATGGAAAATATACCGTAACAAACTTGAAATGACTTACTCATTCATTTATATTGACAATTGTTTAATGCATATTTGGTGAGTTACCTCGCGCACGTTGATAGGATCATCCAGAATCCCTTTACATTATTTGATCCAATCATGCCTAATATGTTAATCAAAACAAAACAAAATCAACTGAGTTGTACCCATCATGCTTGGAACAAAAAACGTAAAACACCAAGTACTTACAAGAAGATATTGATTGGTCCCCTTGGTTAAAGAGGGGCATCAGCCATATGAGTTGTTGCCATCGTGTATGGGAAACAAAAACACCTCACACCTGCTTTCAGCATAAGTTCCAAAATAAAGTTGTCAGCATTTTCATTTCAGTACACAGTAACGAAACTTGCCCTATACCATACTTACATGATGGCATGTCAACAATTATAAGCATGATAGTTCAAGCTGGAGTTGCTTTCACAACTATTTAAACTATGAATTACAACAATTCTATGTAATGCTCTCTGTTTCTGTATAAAATAAAAATATGGTCATGACGATTTCTAAAATGTAAAATCTGATAAGGCATGCTAAATTAAACGTGCCCTAATCTACCATCATAAGCAGGTAAAAAAAGGAAAGAAAGAAGTGGGGGTTGGAAAACATGCACACACACGCACCCACACTTATTACAGATTCGCCCTCACTCGGAGGGACCAAATAAATATTACAAATTAATTAACTACGCAAGCTAAATAATATTACAAATTAATTAATTAATTAATTAATTAACTAATCTAGGAAAACAGTAAACTGCCTCGGGAAACGCGCCGCCATGCATAGGCTGCCTCTATTTTCCTTCCTTCACTTCTCTGGAGGCTGCCAAAACCTCAGGACTACATCCTTGAGTGCTGGGAAGTGCCACAGGCTAAGTGGGATTTCCACCGGCAGTCGTATGTGGCCGTCGGCACACAATTAAGCTGTCGGCAGAGAATTGATTGCCGGCCGGCACCTTACACTGCCGGTCGGCAGAATGTTCCTGCAGAATCTGCAAATGACAGCAACAGAGGGCAAGGCAAAGCATGGCAGCACAAACCAAGGCATGTATGCACCACTCATGTCCCTTATCATGGTAATGACTCAAAGGGGCATGTGCCTCGATTCTCGGACCACCAATCACGCATTTCCATGCATGATGGCCCAAAGAACCAAGTATGCAACTTTCATGTCAAATGAAATGCAAACCAACCAAGCAAAACAAGGCCTAATTCCTATCACCAAGTCAAGGAATAAGGCATGCATGCAAGATGCAATGCAACCTAGGCATACAAGCTAAGGGTGCAACGTGGCATGGCAACCAACTTATGCAAGCATACAAGCATACACATGGCAATGCAAATAGATGGAAAGATGGACTTAAACATGAATTGGGCAACTCTAAATAGGCCTAAAACAGTAGCCATAACGACCAAAACAAGGGACTAAAACACATGCACACATACATATGTTGAAAGGCCAACACTTAGACATAAATTGAACAACTCTCAAACACATTTGAAAGAAGGAATCATGGACTAATTAGCATGCATTATAAGCATTGAAAATCATGTTAGGATGGTTGCAAACCAAGCAAACAAAACAAGCAAAGCATGCACAAATGGCCCAAGCACTTGAAGCAAGTCAAGGTGACTTGAACCATGGCTAAACCAACCAAGCCTCACAAGGCCAAGGGGGCTTAAAATAAGTTCAAGGCAGACCTAGACCATGCAAAAGGGGACTCCCTAGGTGGCATCTCAGTGGCTCAATTCAAAGGCGTGCACTATGGCCAAACATGGAGCATGCAACACATGCTTCCAAAGCATTAAAGGGGCATGCAAGGCAATCAAACAAGCATGGAAATGGGACTGGAATAACATGTAGGGTGGCCCCGAATCACCAAATCGATGCAAAGATACCATGCTATACATGCACATACTCAAGGCCAACAAGCCGGAATGCAAAGGAGCTATACTAAGCATGCCAAAATCAACCCAAATACTTATGGACAGACCTAAAACATGTCAAGATAGGCACAAAAGCTTCACAATACTAAGCCTAAAACATGCTTGAACAAAGGCTAACAACCTAAGGCACATTAAGGCATAAACATGGCATTACAAGGTAGGTATGCTAAGCATGCATGGTGTACCAAAACCAATTTAAAATCATGTTATATTATGGATATATAAGCATAAAAAAAAACAGCCTAAACATGCTCAACACACACTCAAGCATAGGCTCCCTTTAGAGGCCAAAACATGCCCTTTTCAAGGACAACAAGGAGAGGGGGTGGCCCTCTCCTTCTAGAGACTTCAAGGCACCATCTTCCCCACTGAAACCCCTCAAGATTTCAGTGGTGAAGAGGCCCAAACACCAAAGTCTCGAAACTTGCACAAACTAGCACAAAAAGAGGCCTTTCAAGGCCTAAGGGGGGTCAAACACCCCCAAACCAAAAAACACTCTTAACAAACAATCAAGAGGACTTAAAAACAGAACTTTTTTGTGTTATACAATAAGCACGAAAACAGCTCTAAGATAGGTAGAAAATCAATGCAAAAATGGGGAATAAAGGTGTTAGTTTCTTACCCTTGATGACCCCTTCAAGAATGGTGCTCCAATGGCCTCCTTTGGCTTGAATCCAACACCAAAACTTCAAAATCAGTCCCTTAGAACCTCAGTAGCTAAGTGAAGGTGAAACACTAGGTGTTTGTGTGCAATAGTAAGACACAAAACACCTAGAACACAAAGAGAGTAAAAGAGAGATAGAGTGTATATCTAACCCTAACCCTAGAACCAGAGCTTAACAACGGCTGTCTAAGCTAAACTCTCTCGACGCTTAGCACAAGAGAGAGCTCCTCTCTATATAGAAGCTTTTTGTCTGCGTAAAGCTTATCAAGAACAAGCTTTCATAAGAGGGCATACACGTGTATGGAGGGATGCAAAAGCAAGACAGCTGTCTAAAAATATTTGCAAAAGCAGATGAACAGCAATCGGCCGGCCAAAAATGCCATCTTCGCCAAAAAGAGTGCCGGCCGGCACTAAATAGTGCTGACCGGCAACAAATAGTGCCGGCCGGCAATATACATTGCCGGTGGCAGCAAAAACCAGCTGGTGGCCTCTAGCCACTGCCGGTGGTGGGTGGGGATGGTCCACAAGCCCTACCCTGCCCTTCCAAGGCAAAACACAAGTGTTTGGTGCAAAACCAGACACTAAACGGTCGAGTTCAGAGATCCCGAGGCAAAGCGCATAGCCGAGGCTTCCGGGAACTCCAAACGAACACAAACATGGATGATCACCGAGTGTTCAAACGGTGACGTCCAAGTCTTGAGGACGGTCAAAATTGGGGTGTCTACAATATCACGAGTGTGTCATTCGTTCAATATTTACCTGTGATTTTCTTCATCCACTTTATTGAATGAAATCACAAGCTACTATTGGCCAAACCAAGTACCATGGGCAAATAGTAAGACACATATGATATGAACTGCATAGCTTGTATTGGACACAGCAAGCAGTAAAACTATATTCCATATGAACAAAATTATGTGAACACAAATCCCGCAGGCAAAATTAAGTGTTTCAACGGCAATACTCCACCATGCCTATTAGGCAGTGGTTGTGTGCTTCCGTGTGTGGTAGACTGTCCCTGATGTTCTGTGAATGGAAGTCCAACATAACTCATGTTTGCACTGATATGTTTTGATGGAAAGTCAATGGGGTAGGGATTACGACAACAATATGGGCTGCAACTGTAGTGTGTGCTGTAACTTGTGGGCTATGAAGCACGGATACTTCAAAAAGGAAGACATATCCGTATCAGATACTTATTGGATACCGATACTCCTTGGATACTCATGGATACGTATCGGATACTTCTTAAAAGTATCGGATACTTGTTAATTAATTGTTATTAATATTGGAATATCGAATACTTAATTTTGAAGTATCAGATACTCGAAGTCACATATTACTTCTAATACCATGTTTAGTTATTTGATGAGAGGAATATAGTGAGAGTTAAAGTAATAGAATTTGTCAAATTGATGTATCCTTATTGGCTCTCTCACTTCTCTCTCGCTCTCTCAATCTCTCATGTTTCTTCTCTCTACTCTCGTTCTTTTTATGGTATTGGCATGTAAGGATGATGTTTAATTTGCATTTGCATTTGCATTTGATTTTACTTTTAGTTTTGGATGTTTTTGTGAATGGTTGAAGCTCTTAGCTTAATAGGAATCACTCTATTTATTTATTAATTTTTTTTACATTTTATTTTCATGCATATTACATTATTAAAATTATAAAAAAAAAATATTTTAAAACGTATCACCGTCGTACCCGTATCCAAGCCTATTGAGGTGCAAGCGTTATAACACCCAATAGTTTGGCGATTTCCACTTCTTACAACCAACACATGGTTGTCACAAACAAGTTGGCTACTCAATTTCTATATATATTGAGTGGCCAACTGCACATGTATGAAGGAATTGGTGAAGTGCAAGTATATTAATGTGTATGCAACAATTGGATAATCACATACAAACATAGGAATTGGTAAACTGCAAGTATTTTAAAGTGTATGCAACAAAAATTATACCCTAACTATAGGAACATTGTGTTATGCGTGACAAGCAACGAATATGTGTGTGGTCCATTTAAGCATTCTCTGCAATAGTACTGTGTCATTAAATTAATGACATAAGTATGACTCGTCAAGGGCCACCATATTGAATAAAAATGACTACAGACACATTGAATGCAAATAATTTAGTTGGGCGCACAATTGCCCAACCAATGGTCACAAATGAGCATGGTAGGGTGTAGGTGCAATGTGTTATGCTCGAACATTAAATGGACTACAGCCATATTGTCCCACCATGCATCCTCATGCCGTGCAAACTGCATATGGAAAATGTACCATAACAAACTTGGAATGACCTACTCATTCATTTATATTGACAATTGTTTAATGCATATTTGGTGAGTTACCTCGCGCACGTTGATAGGATCATCCAGAATCCCTTTACATTATTTGATCCAATCATGCCTAATATGTTAATCAAAACAAAACAAAATCAACTGAGTTGTACCCATCATGCTTGGAACAAAAAACGTAAAACACCAAGTACTTACAAGAAGATATTGATTGGTCCCCTTGGTTAAAGAGGGGCATCAGCCATATGAGTTGTTGCCATCGTGTATGGGAAACAAAAACACCTCACACCTGCTTTCAGCATAAGTTCCAAAATAAAGTTGTCAGCATTTTCATTTCAGTACACAGTAACGAAACTTGCCCTATACCATACTTACATGATGGCATGTCAACAATTATAAGCATGATAGTTCAAGCTGGAGTTGCTTTCACAACTATTTAAACTATGAATTACAACAATTCTATGTAATGCTCTCTGTTTCTGTATAAAATAAAAATATGGTCATGACGATTTCTAAAATGTAAAATCTGACCATTTGGTCAGTTTCCCTCACCCTCATTGTGCTTTAATCTTACCATTAACATGATGCTGGAAAAACATAGCCAGTGAGACCGGAAAGAACTAGTCCACAAAGTTGGACCCTTTTCAGTTGCACTCATCACAGAAATAGTTGCACCAACATGGTCAGCATAAATATGTTTTCCCCTAAAATGATGTGTACCACCTATGCATATGTTTGTAAAGTGTAATGGTAACCAAAATTCTCTATCTCTCTCTCTCTCCCCTCCCCACACACAATACGGACTGTCTTTGAAATCAGAAAAACTTAAAATATTTTGGCTGAGCCCCCACTACTGTAACCTATGAAATATAAGAAAACTGACATGATACAAATTAATGGATATTCAATGGGACATAAATTGGGTACACGTATATTTTGGAAGGGGTTCAGTGGTTTTCATTTTCCGTTTACCCATTTCATCAGACAACTGATGCGCATAGAAAAAGGGGACTCCAGACATAAGGGCCATGTACTTGAATGTTAACAATGGTAAAGGTCAAAGAGACGGACAATTTGACAGTGAGGGACGGATTACCTTCAAATACAAAGAGTGGCTTTTAATTTGGGCTTGAAACGTCACCTTGGAGCACCGCAATAGAGTCAGGAGAGAGACGTTGATCGCGTAGGGTTAGGGCACCGAAAGAAGATTAGTGAATGGAAAAGGTGAGAGAGTAGAGGAAAGGAGTACGATCGCATGATAGCCACAGAAATGCGTAGAGCTGTGTAAATATTGAACATGGTGGAAGGGGACGAATAAGTGAAAACGAGGTTGTTTCGTTTATTAGAGCATCCCCACCAGTTTACCTAAATTTTACCCTAAAATATTATTAAAAAATTCATTCCCTATTTTAGGAATCACTTATTCATTTACTTCCCTCAACAGACTCCATATTTTTTCTCTATTCTATTAACAAACTCCTTATTTTTTCTTTATTTTATTAAAATATAATTTTTAATTATAAATTTTTAAAAAAATAAAAATCATAAATGTGTACTACAGTCCCTAAACAAAGCAAAGCAATATATATATATAAGGGAGCTACAGTGACTCTCTACAAATAGGGAGCCACTGTAGCAAAATCTAATTTAGGAGATTATTTAGGGGAGTTGATGCAGGTGTATAGGGAGCCATTTACCCCTTAAAATAGGTAAGGAGGAGGTTTAAGGGTTTTTATGGGGATGCTCTTACAAGGTGCAATGCCCATGTTGCAGTAATAACGTGTAACCTGTCCAACACCCTTGTATATGTCTTTGGTTTTATTTTTTTTTTAAATTGAGTTTCCCGCTTTTTGTATTATTTGGTTTTTTGATAATATTATCAAAACTGTAGTTTGGGTTTTATATTTGCAGATGCATCTTACTTAAATGTATGTAGGAAGTAATTTACATGTCATAAGTCCCTTGAAGAAATAAAGGAATACACACGACAACCCAAAAAAAAGTAATCAATTTTCGTAGTTGTTTTGTATTTTTGTTAATTTTGTAATGATTGTTTCGACATAAAAAATCCCATAAATTTGTAAGTGTGTGTATGTTACTTGTATATGCACATTTGATAAACAACTTCTTGTCTATTTTGTAATAGGAAAATCCTTCAACTATCCCGCATGTCCAATGCAGTGCCCATTGCAAAGATGAACATAGTGTCATGTTATCCGATCCGAGTTAGTAGACATGAACTTGCAAACTTGCCCTGCCCTCACAATATAGGCTCCACTTTAGTCATGACGCAGGAAGTGAGAGAGCATTGAACCCACACCAAACGTTGTATCGAGAGCATTGAACCCACACCAAGTGTTGTGGTAACAACAACTTCAGGCTAACCTCCTTATAAACTGCACTACGGCTAGTAGGTTGGGCGAAGGAGTTTCGTTGTTAGAAGTTGAGGTCTTAACCCCCAGCCATTTACCAAGAGTGATATAGCCTTGGGTTTTTATGCATAGCTTCAAAGATGAAAAAAGAAACGATTGACGTGGTTTGAGATGTTCTAAATAAGTGCACTGTTTAACTTTTTATAAAAAGATGTGTAGAAAAGTAGAAAGGAAATGTTGATTGATGTGACCCAAAAAAGATAAAAAGATGGACTTTTTTAGGTTATGACAAACAAGGTAAACATGCACAATAATGTACGACCCAACCCCATTTCTTTGTAGAGGTAAGTTGAGTGGGATTGTTAGTAAGCGAATTATTAGTCAAGGGACTGGCACTGATAGGACTAAAACAAATATTGTTAGTTTGATAACCACTGACCCAACACAAACACAATATTTGTGGATTCTCAATACCTTGGGATTATGATACCCTCCATAGATGGGATTAGTAGTCCCCCATGGGAGATGGTATTAAAAAAACCAATCCCTTCGATTTACAGGTAGATTTGTTGGTTTAGCCCCTGTTATCCTACATAATTTAGTTACTGTACTTCCTTAGTAATGAATTTTCTGTATCAGTTTGTTCGTACTTATGCCATCAATATGTCTTGTACTATACCAAAATAATTTACTCCTCGTTTGGCATGTAACAGTTTTACCGTAGCAGCCCAAAAATTACTAAAAACCACCCAATAGCCTAATAATATGTATAATAACCAAATTTAATAGTATAATAATATGTATACCAAAGTAAATTATATTTGTACAGTATGACATGGTACCTCTCACTCCTATCTATGAAAACAAAATTAACTATTACTAGCCCACTGGTTATCAGTATAAATAAGTATTTTGTTATAATTCTCTCGCAAATAGTCCCCTTACATCTACAATGGATGTATTAGTGTATTTGTTAGTGTCAGCTGTTAATTTTTGGCCAACAAAGTTTTTTGTTTGGTGTTGCAGTGCAGCTGCTAAAGGCAACGTTAGTGACCAAAGTTAGTGTCCAGTGTTAGATTGTCTATTAACTGCAGCTAGCCTTTTACCCACCGAGGGAGAGAGAGGAAACTGTTGTAGGGAAGTCCTCCCGCACGTCCGGCCGAAACTTCCCCCGGACACCCCGCCGCCTGCATCCGGACCCTTCAATAAAATAAAAACAAAACAAAAAAAAAATTGGGCCTGATCGGTAAATCGACCAGACACCGGCCGATGAATTGCAATTTTTTTTTTTTTGGGGCTTTTTTACTTGTTCGGATTTTTTTCCCACCTTCAATTTTTTTATTAAATGAAATTAATTATTTACTTTATTTATTACATATATATTTATATATTTATTTATATTTTTTGTAATACACAGACCTTAATACACCCCTTAACACATCCATTGTATCACCATTCACACACTACATGTTGTGGACTGTTTGGAAAGTGAAATTTTAGCCTACTCTCGTTTGGGAGCATGCTTTTTTTGTAATTTTTTGGCTTTTTGGCAAAAATATGATGTAAAAAAACTAGTATATTTGGGATAACTTTTTGATTTTTCACGAAAAGATGTGCAAAAAGTATAGAGAAAATGGAATCTTTGACTTTTTTGTATAAGTTGTTGGCTTGATGATTTTTTTAGTGACTTTTTGACTAAAAAAGCCACTTGTCAAACGAGGATTAACAAAAAAAACAAAATAAGCTAAAATAACTAATAAGACAAAATGTCACATCAAATCTATAATCAGTTCACTTTTCCTTTCACAAACATCATATCCAACTACAAAAAAATTCAATTATCTTCCGAAACACAAAAATTTTAATCTATAAATATTAAAAAACTAAAATAACCTACTAAAATAGCAACTTCTCAAACACCCACAAAATGTATAATGTAGTGTCACGTACGTTTCCGTTTCCCTCCCAAATTTGGAACAAAAACCAAAGTGCGCAGACACAGCCTATGAAATCCCACCAAGGCAGTACTATTCATCATGACCCACTGGTCGTAGCCTTTCTAATCTCACCAACTCATTTCCATTTCCCACATAGAATTTCGATCACTTGCTCTCCCTCATTCTCTCTCCATTTGGGTTTTGCTGTCCATCTTCACTCACACACTCTCTGTCTCTCTCTCTCTCTTTCTCTGTGTCTCTCCAATTCGACTGCGCCAGCCCGCTGACAATAAAACTCACCATTTTCTCTGGTATGTGTCAGTCTGTCTCTTTTTTCTTTGGGAGCACGTTATTATTATTACTTTGTTTTTTTTCACTCGCATGACGCATATTTTTTGTAAACTATTATACTGTTCGTCATTAGTTCGTTGAAACCATACGTACGATTAGGTATATAAAATACACGGGTGACAAACTGATATTGCGATTGACGAGTTCCATAGTGATTATAATTGTTGCATGAACGGTGTTGGTTGAGCAGTGAAGGCGGTTTTTTATTTCTCTGCGTGAATGTAAGTTGGGTGTGGCTGCTCTTGGGTTGAATATCTGATGTGGTCCTGTTTGAAGTGTGCATATTGTTTGTTTGTTTCTATCTTCGTTGCAAGATTTCATGTTGTTTGTTTGTCTAAAAGCCTTCACGAAGGTGGTACCAAATGACTGGGCATTCTCGTCGGTGCAAACAAAGTTGTAGTCATATTATGGTGTTTTGCTTTCATACTTGTTGCATTTCAACTTCTTTATTGGTGTAATGTCATGCCAATTTTCTGTATTGATGTTGCTTCACGCAGTTTTTGGTGTTACTAACTAACTTTATGCACTAACCCAGATAGACTACGTCCAGGCACGAAGGTACGTCTGGCCCGGGGGGGGGTCACGTGCCTCTAACTTTTTTGGATAACTCTGCCTTTGTCATCAAGAACTATTAACAGGATCATAAACCTTTTTGCCCTTGTTTGGAAAATTATATATCATAACATTTGTTGGCCTTTTGTGCGAAAATGTGTAAAATTTTAGAAATTATGCATGTTTTTCATGTTTGGCTTCAGCCAAAATTGTCGCAGTGACCCCCCACATGTTGAAGCGCTTGTATGTCTTTCGTCGTAACTCCGTTTCGCCCGATGTTCGCGTCATTGGATTATGGTATAATGGCATAGTTTTCATTCTGGGCCCTATAGGCCTCAATTGAATCAAAATTTGTAATACTGTCGGACCACGGTAATTTCGGAACATAAAAATATTTTTTCCTGTCTGTAAAGACTTTAAAATTTTCATATATAAACTCACGTGTTCAAACCCTCGTATCTCCTTGCATGTCTAATCCCAATCCATGTCATGTTTGCGTCGTTGGATTGACCTCATATCATTTTGCATTACAGCGGGTGTACGCCTTATTCAGCCTGTTGTTGCATGAAGTTGGAGCTCTGTGTACCTAGCCACTATTAAGATTTTGTACAATTGATTTATTACTTCATTTTTTGTTGGCTGGTGTAATAACAATATTCATGGCAGCAGAGATGCAATGGATGATGCTCTAGTTTGCTAACAAAAAAAATTATTACCTGCTTGCAAGTAGCCAACCGAAAGATTGTAACACCACTGCCTCGGCCCCCCAATTATTGCTAACAAATTGGGTTCAGGGGAAAACATTGTAACGCCAACATACTTCTGGTAATGAGTTCGGTCTTTAATTTATGCCTCACTTGGTCAAATAAAGCTTCGGCATTATATGTGTAAGCATTGAAGTGGTGATTAGTATTTATATGAGATTACCATAAAACGAGTACAAAATATGGCCAATTAATATTCGTAAAACAGTGGCATGCAATAGGTTCATAAATTAACGACAACAAATCATAATTGAACAATAAATGAAAAGTACAACTCATAGAATGTAGGTACGACTGAATGGTGTATTCATTATAAGTTGTTCAAAGCGAAATTTGTTTTCTATAAATTGTGATTAACGTTTTTTGTGCATCCTTATAAATATTGCATGAAATACTTCGCAAGAATTATCGTAATTGGATATGGCCAATATGCCAGACAATGCGAAGCAAATGTGAGTTTATGTCCTTCAATATTTCATACGATTTAGTTTGCAAGGATATGTTTCATGTACCTACTGAATTCCACGATGTCTTCATGTAGGACAAATTGTGGCGGTATGTACTATAATCGGGAGGTTGTGTGATTTGATTTTCATACAATTTGGATAGCCTCAATTTTCACCATGAAGGTTATGAATTTCGTCTAATTGATTAAAACTCTATCCATTTCTTATCAGAATATGTGCACATACGGCACATGTCATGTATTTTGCTGAGAGAAATTGTGAAATTCGTAAATTAGTGACTTATATTAAACCACTTCAGTTAATAATTTTGTATTACAACGACGAACAACATTAGCAATTTTACCAAAATGACACGACATTTGAAATGACAAGGCAAAATTGACTAGCTTTAAAGTTAACCGACGAACATGACAGAATGCACAAAATGTACATACCACCGATGTAATTTGGCCTTCAATATAATTTTAATTATTTGATATTTGTTACAGGGAAAAGAAAACATTGAAGACAAGTGGCGAAAGTTCACAAATAAAAACGGCTGACAGTATCGGTCCCCCTCGTCGAAAGCGGCCAGTTAGACCATTTCTTTTTTAAAGGTTCAATCCTTCTCCTTGAAAGCGGCTCACAGTATTAATCCCTCTCGTCGAAAACGGCTGACAGTAATTTGCACAATCGTGCATTACATATTTTGTACTCACAGATTGCGCCTGTGCAAATTTCAATTTGTACTATCATTACAAAAAATTAAGATTTTAGAGACCAAAAATAAGGGACAAAATTATTTTTTAGGGACCTAATATTATTGTTGCGAAAAGTGTGGTTATTATATTTTTAGCAATGAAAATTGGACATTAGTGATAAATTATTATCTTTTTGGGACCAAATTTTTTTTCTCACAAAATAAATCATTTTGAGACCAAATTATTTTGTCCCTAAAAGTGTATTTATTAGTGTCATTTTCAAAATTTTGTCAGTAAAAGCTTTATTTTTTACTTTTCAAGACAACCTTTTAGTGACTATCTTCATGATGATAGAAATTGGTCCCTAAATGTCAATGGTTGTGATATGTGTATATAAATGTATATATATGTATTCATATCTAACATATACTTATGCCAAAATTGACAATGGTTGCAGCCAGCAACCATTCAAGGAAATACAAGAAGCAGACAACAGCGAAGCCAAAATGAATGGTTAGTGTACAGAGATGTACTAAGTAGAGTACACTAATGGAAACACGTGACTGTTGTGATAGCAAAGTATGGATTTCTATTCCATGGTCACACTAGTCATGTGCTTCTATTGTGTCACATTCAGCGATTTCCAGCAGTCATAGACGGTATTTTGCATGTTTTTATAAACTCCAATTATTTGTAAAATTCCATGTCCTTTTTTATTTCAATTATGTGCAAAATTGTTATTTGTATATGCAATCATATGTAAATACCACAAAATGCACACACATTGTGAGTGATACAACTTGTAGTGACAATTATTTTGGACTTATAGTTGTTATTTGTCTTGTATGAGCGTCACTTTGGTGTAACACTTACAGAGCAGAAAGGATATTAGGGAAAGGTGGAAGGAACTCTCCTACGATGAGAAAAAGAGGTTTCAGGACATGGCTAAGGCGAGTGCCAGGGAATTGAGCAAAGAAGTTGCACATGTACCAAAATCTGCAAAGGTAACTATGTACTTAATGTTTTGATAACTGCATTTGGGGAGGACCTGTTATCGACACATTGTTGGTTCTATTTTTGTATTAATGTTCACGTTAATAACATTGCAGAGTAAAATGAAAGTCTGCATATCATTGAAGTCAATTGTTGATATCGTTAACCGGTGTAACGAAGCACAGAAGCAGGCAGTCATTAATATTGGGTTCGGTGGCCTCCTGGGGATAAAGTGTACTCGTATAGATCACGACTTGTGCCAATGGTTGGTACAGAACTTCGATCCCGACACTAGTTCATTGAATGTTCATGGCCGTCACCTCAGGCCACCTCTGAGGAAGTTCATGTTTTATTGGGTATACGGTCAGAAGGCGATGATGTGCAGTTGACTGGTTCAATAGATGCATATCCTAATATCTACGAAGAGGTTGGAGTTGTTAAGGGAGTCATTCCTTTGAACCAATTGAGACTTTATCTGACTGAAACTGATGGTGCGGACGACGAGTTTCAGGGAAAATTTGCACTGTACATGTTGTTGTGTCCTACCACAATGACCGCCTTGAGTCTGTCGTTCATTCATGCTATGAAGGACGTGAACGGTGTGCGGGCATGTAATTGGGCAAAGTTGACACTGCAATTCCTTGTGAAAGGTGTTTAGAAGTATAAGATAAAAGGTCAACGCGAGGCAACTTGATGTGTTTTCCTTCTAAAGTTGTTTGTTTGTACCATGCCGATTACATATTTCATCCATTGCTGTCCATATGGTTCAATAAATTGGCAGTCGTTGCGAAATACAAAGTTACCTGTTATTAAACAATAGCAATAGAAATACTTGTACAGGCCGCATTTTTTTAACTAGAAAGAGCTTATCTTTTTAACCAGAAAGGTGCATGGGGATTCTGCCATTAAGACACAGAAACACATAGATATGACTGTGTTGTAAGTTGTATGCATCAATAAAGTCCTTCGTTCGCATGAAAAAAACAATAAAACATAGCTACCGTACCATTGTCAAGTGTAAACTTCTATGGCATCAATGATTTGTTCACATCACAATTTCCTCACTTTGCATTCTTAAGGAATACATATTATTTTGCTCGAAAATGTAAACTAATTATCTTATCTCCCTTATAATGCAGCTATATTACTTGGATCGTTTTTCGCCTCCGTGTAAGAGTACGTCGGCTATTACATGCTCCATCCCTCGGCTAAATGATTGGGGTGATGCCGAAATACGGGAGACGTGGCGACGTATGGGAAAGAAGCAAATGTTCAAGCAACATGAGGTAATCAACCCATTCGTTGTGCACATTTGACAGCATTGCCCCACTTGTGTTAGGCAAACAATAACAGACTTCATTTGTGTTCCTATGATTAGGTGGGTCTGTTATTGGGCTCGTACAATTCGAGATTCCGGACATATGATTTGAATCGATTCCGTAGGAAATCGATATGAATAGGTTGTGTGAATCAGAAAAAGCTGTGAATCGTAGTTGAATCGATGAGCCAAATTGGTGAATCGTCAATTCATTCGACTTGGTAAAATTGATGTTTGGCTATCTGTTTAGGTTTTTTATTGTTCAATAAGGGCTGACACGACCTTTTTAAGGTATTTCGGAATTTAGGATTACCGTATGCCATATTTTCACTTTCTCCCTTCCTATTTACTCTCAAATACTTAAACTTTTGCGGGATAAACATGAACTTTCCCTCTTTACAATATTGTAGCCTTACATATTCAATTTTATGTACTACCTGCATTAATGAAATGAATTTTTTTAAGCCATCAAGTTAAATTTTGAAAAAGTTTGAAGGTTTTGGTTTTTTAACCTTGTAAAAAGGTCAAAACATTGTCGTTCAGCTATTGTTAGTTAGTTTGTAATTGAAAGTTTGCCTTTCTTTATCTAAATGGGAAAAGGTCTAGTGGTAAACATGGGATCCAATGTGAAGTTTTTATCCACACCAGTTGATCATCATTTACAACAATATTTTTGTTCATTTCAGACAAAGAAATTAATTTTTATTAAATATATTTACTATGTAAGTGTGTACATATATATTGTGTGTAATTTAAGAAAGCTGACCGAAACTTTATGATTCACATTTCAGATCGATTCATGATTCAGTACAATACCATTTTCATTCATGATTTGAATCCCACTTTGACAATTATGTTAGGTGGAGTTTCATACCACAATGGAGGAAAGCAACGACAATGATGACGCAATTGACGCACACCATGTCCATAAAAAACAGAAACCAGAGTTTGATAAAGTTCGTATGACCAACGTTGAGTCTGACATTGGTGAACTGAAGGAAACGATGAAGTAAGTGCTTTACAGCAATGCGGAAATAAGGAAGATGTTGCTCAATTTTCGAGAAAAGAAAGTCATTGACAATGCCAAGGTAAGTAAAAGCAATCACTACACATGCTTGACACAGTTCAGGGGGGTTACTTGAAGATGAAATATCCTACTAAGTTCATGTATGTGTTTGTCTGATTAGGTGGAGTCGACTGAAAGAAATTGTAACATTAACATATCCTCCAACATTGGTGAACTGAAGGAAATATTGAACCAACTGGTTGTAGGTATATTGTCTAGGAAACAACCATTTAATAAACAGACACATATTGCTAAAATCAAACAAATGATGCAGCAAGTGCTGGAAGGTTTATTGAAAACAGCACAATTGGCTCACGCGGAGGAAAAGGGTGTCGACCCTAGCGTAGGAGTCGAGTTGCATGACGGTGGCGTGGTCTTCCTAAATGATTACATTAACCCAATAGAGGGTAATCTTCAAGATTTATAGGGGGTGGATCACGAGGAAAATAATGTGAATGGAATGTTGTCAAATGAGATAATTGATAGGCATGATGGACATTTATGTACCATCAAAGTAGTTGGGGACACGCACAACAACCGTGGCCTTGCCTTGGAGGAAACATACACAAGCGAAGAAACCAAATCTGTTTCGGTTCAATTTCTAGCCATCAAGAACGTAGTGAAAGAGAGTGTATCTTCCTTCGATGATATGCAAACCTTACCTCTAATACGAGGAGAAGCAGACAAAGTGCATACTTCTCCTAGTAAGATTTCCCAAACATTGGGAGCGGGTGGAATTGTAACAGGCAGAAGAAAGAGAAGATGAAGAGGTAGAGGAAGAGAAAGAGGAGTTGAAGCCACAAACGTAGGGGATATGAATTCATGCAACGATAGCAAAATAAGTACTCGACTTACTGCAGAAAAATTCCCAAGTCGCCACATCACTTCACCTTTCGTATGTTTCATTATGAATTGATGCCGACAGCATTATTGTTCATAATTGAACCATTATTTGTGCTGTATTTTAATAGTTATCATTTTAGTGCAAGTTTGTACTAACAGATGTTGTACAATTTTCTTACAGATTTTGGACAAAGTCCTGTCCAAGCTGCACGAGTTGGACAAGCAGTTCCATTCAAAGGTTAGACATCACTTCACTAATTTTAGATGCGTAAGGATATGTAAATTTATTTTGTGAACTGTATTCAGTTAGTTCATTGTTTATATTAATAAGAGGAGTTGATGTTAGTTGATTATTTATATTAATAGGAGGAGTTGATGGTACTGGAGAGCACAGAGGTTTTATCGGCGGACGAAGACAAACTTGTTGACTATGTACTTGACGACAGAAAAAATGAAAGGTACAGTTTAGTTTACTACTTGCAATTAACTTGTTCCGTAGTATTTGTCAAATAAGTTCGATTTTCTACGAATACTTCTTCCTTGTAAGGACATTGTCGTGTCTATGAATTTTCATAGAATGCCATGAGAATGTGTTACCCGACGTGACATGCGTACGCTTAAACTAGGGGCGTGGCAATCCGACACTGTAAGTATTGGCATCTAACAATGTTCTTTCCACTATATGCGCATGATGGACATTTCCCTGTAGGGACATTGTTCTTTCGTATTAGATTTAAACAAATTGCAAACCTTATTTATCAAGTTGCCTCGTCTCTTAAAATGTTTCAGCCAATAAACTTGGTCGTGGTTCAATTGACTAACGGACAGCGGCAAGTAAACAAAGACGGGCAGCATATTGCCTGGTTCTTTCCAATATATATGTCGATAAGTAAGTGTTTTAGGTCAGTTGTGTATTGTAGATAACATATTTTCAAAAATATTTGGCTGAATGACCTTTACACACTAAACATGCAGACTTTGATACTAAATAAAAATACTCAACCTCTAAACCATGAAAATATCGTCAAATAGTATTTTGGACACGACAAATATACTAGTGTGCTTGATACATGTGAGAAGGTAATATGAATGTTCATCCCATTAAAGTGAGTAGATTTAATATGAATGTCGGTAATATGAATGTCGATCCCATTAATATGAATGTCAATGTAAATATGAAAGTGAGTAGATGTTCACATGCCCTCTAAACAATGTCTTTACTTGTATTTATGTGTAGATTTACATGCCTTTCAATTGTAGAGGAGTACATTGGTTGTGCGTACATGTAGATTTACATGCCTTTTAATTATAGAGGAGTACATTGGTTGTGCGTACAAATAGATATGGTAGACCTTGTGGCGTACCTATTTGACTCATTGGCATCCGCCACACTGGACAGCAACAAGCTTAATGCGGCAAAAATGTTGTTATGTCCTACTAAATTTGATAAACTACTTCCAAACTGTGACATCCTTTACATAAGCCAACTATTTCCTTCTGCAATAGGTTCAAACAATGCATGCCTTACTGCAACTACAGTTTGGGAATGAATATGGTCAAGACGTGCGTATCTTTGACGTCTGCATGTTAGACAAAAGGCCATTACAACAACTGGACGAGTAATCCACAAATCCTGTGTCACATTTATTTGACTCCTGAATGACTTATTTAACGAACCTACTTATATTTATGAGAAATTTAATGTTATATTTCATTTATAGCACTTTCGACTGTGGGATGTTTGTGATCAAGTACATACAGCGGCCTGATATACCCAACGGTCCACACAAGGTACATTCTATCGCTTCATTTCCAATTGTGAAAGAAATCCTTTTATTTCCTATAACTGTAATTGTACCTGATTTCTGTTATTCGCTTTCTCTACAAAGTTTCATCATTCTGTGCGTCGTAAGTTGTTGCTTGACTTCCTTATGGATGTGAATAATTCAAAGATCGGCGAGTATCTTTCGTGCATGATTGATTGCAATTACAACAAATAGGGCAGTGATGGGGAATGGGCTGCGAGTACGATAGTAATTTGGATGGCCAACCACAGTTCAATTTTTTTGTAGTAATTGTTTTGCAGAGGGGTGTAAATATGAGTCCTCCCGATGTTTAGGAACAATGATGTAAAGATGGATCACTAATTTGTTTATAGTACAAGTACTATGTGAAGATGAGTGAACAGCTTGTTGCGACAATTTTGAGGTCGCAGCTATGATAACACTAATTTTCCACGCATATTGATTGTACACATAATTTGGATGTTTGGGATCGGAACAAACGAAGGACAATACTAATGTTTGTTCACTTTTATCATGGCCTGTAAGTACTTACCAAATTGTGCGTAAGTTGGATGTGGTAACTCTATCGATCAGTGGAATTATGGGTACGTATTTGGATAGGCTGATGTAACCTTATGTCATGAATAAATCGAAGCAGTTACACTTGAATTTGTACAAATCTGATGTGACTGAGCGATGTCTTTCTTTGTGGCTTTGTTTTTGAATGCCATAATTTTCTCGAAAACCAAGCAAAAAAATAACCCACAGAACAAACAAATACCAATGATAAGAATGCATTAACAGGGGTCCACTTGTCGACAGGAATTGATGTGGTTAACAAACTGCTGAAATTCTCCTATCGAACCACCTTACTATTATGTTTCCAACTGTCCCTCCATATTCTAGGCTTCACATTGACAGGTCAAACCCTGTATTCTGGCAATGACCCTTTCCGCAATCCACCCAATTAGTCCATGCCATATCCTCGTAACTGCTGCACCATGTGGGCCTTCACATGCAGTTAAACTAAACCCTTGTCATATGTGTAACTGATGGACTCTGACATTGACTTTGGCACATGTCATGTTGTGGTTGATCCACGTGTCGACGAGAACAAACAGGTACAAATTTTATACTGCAAACAATAACATAACACCAATTCCTAATCAATCCCAACTTATTACAAGAAATAACATTTCATGCTCAAGTCTGACTATAAATCATGCTTATTATGAATGGACACAAAATCAACAACAATTTCAAGTAAACAATTAAACTAAAGTTACCAGGCAACTGAATCGAACTGATTAAAATGCTTGAGAAGTAGGACTTGGATATTGATTCCAAGAAGAACATGCACCTGATGACAAGACCTGAAAGTCCTGCCACGGGTGAATTACGTGTACATGCCACTGCATGGACAATCGAAGTACAAAACAATGATACATGTTGTTTTAATAGTATAATACGTGTACATGTACGACTATACATGTACAACTAGGAACCGATTTCAAAACAAAATAAGAAACTTGAATATGTTTCTTTGTATTTGATTGAGTGCAATATTTATATCGTCAGTTGATGACGAGTGCGAAAGTGGGCATGTGCTTAAAGCAGGTTAAACTTAATGCTACCCATATAATCCTGTGCCATGCCAATGATGGTACTCGGAAGACTCTGCTCACGATGATGGTAAGCTCAATGGTCCGATACATAAGAAGAGAACGAAGAACCTTTTGCTTCCTTCAAAAAGTTAGGCTTCAAAGAACTGTAAAAGGATATTGGTTGGACATGGTTTGATGCCATGAAACATTGAAGGAATGTACAAGTTGAAGATCTGCCATAGAAAATAGAAGAACATTGTGGATTTGAACGATACAGTTTTTAGAAGAACCTGTTTGTTTAATGATAAAGTTACTACTAAATTATGCAAGAATTATAAACTTATTAACTTGTGTTGTTGATGATGTTGTCCTATCTTCGGCCAACATCGTGGGTTTTGATATCCGTATACTCTTTTTGTGGCCCATTATTGCATGATCTCACACTTGTACCCCATAACTGCCACTGTAACTGCCCCCTGATTTTGAATGTTCCAACTCTACCAAATATTAAATCTTCTCTGTCGACCTTCCTTTCCACCATGCTGGCGCATGTCCCTCATCATTATGAGACAAAAAGTGACAGAACATTATCAACTTAACACAAGCACGATCCTTTCCAAGTGGGCCACTGAACCACAACACTTAGCCACTCACTGTAATTGCCCACTGACTTTGAATCTTTAAACTCTGCCAAATATTCAATCTTCCCTGTTGACCTTCCTTTCCACCATGCTGGCGCATGTCCCTCATCATTATGAGACAAAAAGCGACAGAACATTATCAACTTAACACAAGCACGATCCTTTCCAAGTGGGCCACTGAACCACAACATTTAGCCACTCACTGTAACTGCCCACTGACTTTGAATCTTTAAACTCTGCCAAATATTCAATCTTCGCTGTTGACCTTCCTTTCCACCATGCTGCCACATGCCCCTCATCATTATGAGTTAAATTTCGACAGAAAATTGTCCACTTAACACAATCACAATCCTTTCCAAGTGGGCCACTGAACCACAACACTTAGCCAGTAAGTGGTTCAAAGTTGGTTGCACATTTTTTGCACATAACCACGCAGTTCCCATCTTTCCTTAGATTGCATTGGTAATATTTCACTTTCAGTCCATTATGTGTCATTCTTTCATTGGTCCACTTGTCGACAGGTTCATGAACACAAGTACGTTCAAACAATTACACACCAAATTTCGTAACTTAAGAAATGCCTAACCATGTTCAGCTGAAGGACAGACACTGCTCAACAAAAGATAGATATTGAAAAAGTTATTTTTTTAACCCCAACATTAAGGTTATATTTACGGAAAACCCATACCCATAATTGGAGTGGGCAACTCACCATTGGAGCGATAACAAAAGCCTACAGTTTTAGCCTGCTACAAACATTACAACTGAGTACTTACCATATCGTAATTGAAATCATAATATTTGGATTTCCTTCAATCCAAATCATAGTAAATTTTTCGCTAACCTGAACCATTTTCACAAGCAATAATTTAATCAACAAATTGAATGTCGATAAACTTCTTAATATTTGAAATACCATTTTTTAATATTGTAATGACTTAAACACAATTGTTGTCCTACATTTTACCTAACCACAATACACAACTTATTTATATTGAAAATAAAATATACATTTCGGGTTTATAATAAAAAAAATGAAAATTGTTTTTTTTTTTTTTTTAAGTTGACTCATATTTGAAGCTAAATTATGATTCGTTTTTTTAAAAAAAAAAAAGAATTTATGTTTCCACTTACTTTTGCCAGATCCTGTCAACAGGCACTCCACTCAATTAAGGACACATGCCAAGTCCATAGTGGATATTTAGTATCAGATGACAAGGGTCATCAACTACCATTGAATCTTGCATGCCACCTTAGATGGTGGAGCAGTTACTGACACTGATCATGAACTTAGTGGCCAATCTTGAAGAGGAAACATGAATGAAGTGGGAGTCTGCATCTGTCGAGGGAAGGCTAAAAGGGCTTGGAGACACGTGGAAACTTCAAGGGTATACAGTTCGACAAATAGAGGTAAAGGTTTTATGTAGTTTGAAGACTTCGAAATGACAGTGTAGTTACAGAAGTTACACAGCAACTGTTGGAGATTCAGCACATCATGGGGTCGTGGCAAAGAAGAGTTATAAAGGCTAGAAGGTTTGCAAAGAGAAAGGACATCAACAACAACACATCAACTTACTTTTTACATTTAAGAGTAGTTTAAATTGTAACTTACGAGTAGTTTTTTCCTTTGTAATTGCGTGAATGTAGACACCCTATTTTTGACCGACCTTAAGACTCATACATCATCGTTTGTGCACGCGATGATTGTGCATGTTTGTGCTTGGTTTGAGCGCCCGAAGTTCTCAGCTGAGTGCCTTGTCTTTGGGTCTCTTTACACTCTGTGTTTTGGCCTTGTTTTTGGGCCAAACCTTGGTGCCTCTTCCCTGGAGGGGAGAAGGGCCTTGCCGGTCACTTTTGGCTATTACTGACCACTTTTCCTTCTTGCCAGCCACTTAAAATGGTCGGTCGGCTAGGGGAGGTGGCCGGCCGGCCACCTGAAGTGGTCGACGACCAATTTTCTCCTTTTTCAGATATTTTCAGATCTTTTGAGCCAACTGTTGGTCACTGAACACATCCTCCATAAGGGATGAAGCAAGCTTTTTGCTTGCTTGTTCTATATAAGGGGAGGTCCCTCCCCCTATTTGAGGGTTCTAAAATTTTAGAGACAAAATTTCACTCTCTCTCTCTAGAACTCTATATATATATATATATATATTGCTTGAATGTGAGTTTTCTTTGCATTTTTGCACATAACCCTCTTAGCCAACGCCACTAATTTGGAGCTGAGGTTTTTCGAAGGCTTTGTTTGGGCTGAAAAAGCTGGTTTTGGCTCAGAAGTTACTGGTTTGGCTGCTGTGCTTCAAGGGTAAGCATTTACCCCCTTTTAGCTTGTTTTTGTACACTAGTTTGGGCCACCTTTGCATGCTATTTTGGCCTAGTTGTCAACTACAAAAACCTCTATTTTTAAGTGTTTAAAATGGTTGTTTGAGGCCCTTTTGGAGTTAGGGTTGGTCCACCCTCTTTTGTAGCTTTATTTGCTAAGCTTGGTGCTATCTTTTAAAGATTTTAAGGCACCCTTTGTTTGGCCTTTCTACCACTGAAACTCAGACGTTTTTTCAGTGGTAGAAAATTGGTTTTGAGGACCAAGAAAGGAGGGGCTGGTCACCCCTCCTCACATCTTGTTTGCATGTGTTAATGGCCTAGTAGTTGAGCATGTTTTTCTACCATCTCATGGCTTGTTCTTAGCATGTTTTTGGCTTTATTTTAACATGTAATAGCTTTGTTTTTGGCTGGTTGAAGCACCTCTTGTTTGCTTCTTACACTTGTAGTGTAATCTTGCTCACTAGACTTGTGTGCTTAATGATTTAGCCTATTGTTCAAGCTTGTGTTCACTCCACTCCAACATGTTTTTGACCTTCCTTTAGCATGCTTTAACTCTATTTCAAGTGGTCTTGGTCACATGTACTCCGCTTTGTATAGCTATAGTGTAAATGGCCTTGACTAGCTTTGTGTTTTAGGCCCTATAGCATGCTTTATTTGAGTGATTTGCATGATATAACATCATTTAGCATATGATTTCAGAGCATATGCCTCTGTCATACTCTCACATCTATCACTCTTTAAATACTTTTGGGAGTTGTGCCTTATGCCTTGCTTGTGAGCCAATTTGTGTGCATATTTGTTTAGTCTTTTGAGCTTCAATTCCAGCATGTTTAGGCCATTGTTTTGGCATGATTAAGCCATGTTCATGGCTGGTTTAGTCATTTAAGCTTGCTAGTGCATGCCTCTTGTGTGATGCTCTTCACTAGCTTTAGTGCTTTGGACCCTTAACATGTCTTGTATGCATTGCTTACATGATAGAGTCATTGTGCATGCCATTTCAGCCACTGAAAAGTCTGCCACCTCCCTCATTTCTTCACTTCTCCTTTTGCTTTGAGGGTGTGTTGGCCTTAAGGTTGTGTTTAAGCATGAGTTAGAGTTTATGCTCAAATGGCTTTAACCCTTTTTTAAGGGTTCCTCCTAGTCAGGGGCATGATCCCTCTTTCATGTTTTAAGCCCTACTTTGGTTGACCCCTCTCATTAGAGGACAATCACATTGAACTACCCCCAGTCACGAGACGGAGGTCATCTAGGCACAGATCATCAGTACGGCGGTCACCAGATCAGCGGTCATTATCTACCTCACCTGTGCGCAGTTGGGCTGAGATATCTGCTTCCACCTCAAAGAGGGAATACACACCTGTTCAGTCAGATTAGCACTTTACAGTCAGTATAGAGGACATGATGCGTCAACTCCAAGAGACCATGCAGGCCATGCAACAGGATACTACTCGCCAAGCAGAGGTTACTGCACGTCAGGCAGAGGTTGTAGCCCAGCAGGCAGAACTAATTGCTAGGCTTCAACAACAGCAGCAACCATAATAAGCCGAAGCATCTGCTTCGCATCCACCCCCACCTCCACCTAGGGTTCCAATACCCGGGGATACAGCTAACGTCCAGGAAGATACAAACGCTCCAACAGGGCCAGTCCTACCACAGACTTCAAAAATACTGGCCTTTCCAATAGATACACTGTTTGAATCTGAGGTTGATCTGACCGCTCTGAAAGTCAATAAGCTCGAGAAGTTGTTCAAGCGAGCTCAGAGAGTTAACTCGTTCCCATATATTGAGGATGGATTCACTGATTCAGCGGTGACATTACCGGACAGGTTCAAAATGCCTTACATAGATCGTTTTGACGGCTCGGGCGATCTTATGGTTCATCTAAGGCTATTTTCTAATATTCTGCGCCTGATGGGCTTGAGTAAACTCCAGAAAATATCTCTCTTGGGTTGGACCCTATTGGGTATTGCAGCCATCTGGTACGCCAAACTGGAGGATTCAGTAAAAATGAGCTGGAAGGAGATGGCTGAGGCCTTCATCGCCCAATATGCCTACAACACCCAAATCGAGGTTACGGCCCGTGATCTTGAAGCAACCAGGCAAGAGCCGAATGAGGGCTTTTCTGACTTTGTCACTCGATGGAGGGCCAAGGCCTCCATGATGACAACTCAGCCACCCGAAAAGGATCAGATAAGGATGGTTGTGCGCAACCTGTAACCCAAGCCAAGCTGATGTAGAAAATGATCGTCCTTCCCCTCCCCACCTTTGCTGACTTGCATGAAATTGGGGTACAGATTGAAGATGCTATGAAGCAAGGTCTGATCGACCAGGAAAATGAGCAGCCCAAGAGGGCATTTACACGTGGTTCGAATGCAGTTACAAGTAGTAGTGTAGCCGCCAGAACTTCTGATGTCGGCATGGTCACCACCATGCTAAAAACAGCTACACCTTTCACCAGTGCATCTGGAACCAGCTCGCAACTAGCAAAAAATCCACCTCGGGGTCAGAGGACTTTCTTCCTACTCTATATGTCTTTATCAGCGGCCTTGAAGGTCTTCATTAGGAAAGGGCATCTGAAGCCCTTGGAACTACGCCCACTACCAAATAACCTCCCTCCCATACATAACCCAGCCAAATATTACGCCTTTCACCAGCAGCACGGTCACGACACCGACTTCTGCTTCAGATTGCGTCATGAGATCCAGGATCTCATTGACAACAAGGTGATTGCGCCTCCCGAGAAGCCAAATGTCACCACTAACCCTCTCCCACCACACAACCCTCCTCCTCTACCCAGGCAGATAAACCTGATCCAAACCACGGCCGTTCCATACGATCCTAGCATATACATCACTCCCTCCCACCTACCTAAGCCTGAGGTGTTCATCCCAAATAGCACAGCCTTGTGCATGATGAGCACCTCCCTAACCCAGCCCAAACCAGTGGTGGTGACTGTCGAAGACAAGACTGGAGTGACCTTGGAGGGGAGTGACAATGTTGGTTCAGAACCTGAGGGATTTGAGGGCTTAACAGAGGAAGCATATAACCCGTGCAGTTATATTGTGTCAACAGATCAGGCTAAGCCGAGGGTAGAGTTGCCAACTGGGGTAAAGATTCATGTTGTCTGGGAGGATGGACCGAGTCAGGGGCTAGATGATCTCGCCGAGCTGGAGGAGGATATGGCTAATCTGCAGTTCTTTAACGAGCAGGATTCGGGGGATGTGAGCATCAATTGGTTCGACCTGAATGGATCAACAGATAATGCAGGGTGGCTCAGTGATGAGCCGGATGTTGTTGAGGTGTCTCAATTAGAATAGGGTCAGTCAGGAATAGGAACATCTGCAGTGGCCGGAACGGCCGAGAACAAGGAAGAATCGCCGGAGAGCACCGGTGCTGAGAATTTTGCTTGGGACTTGGGCAGTTTGTGTACAGCAGACACTGAACAAGAGGTTGCATTGAAAAGGTTTGAGCAAGAGAGAATTGAGAATCATGACAGGGCTAGAAAAGCCAAGGCACCTGAGGAGGCAGAATGTGTTGAGAACACAGAAATAGTTATAGCGGAACTGGACAGGTATCTGTCGGTTGCTGAGGGGATGTGGTGGGAAGACGATGATTTACTTCTTGCCTATACTGACGAGGACTAGGGTCAGAACCAACCAGATGACACGTGGTACACCGAGGAGGTCGACCATATGACCTGAAGTGGCTGTACTTCAAGCCCCCACATTTGGACCAATCGGAGGCGTCCGGGAAAGACAAGGAAACAGAGAGGCAGAAAGACAAACTGCTAGAGGAGGAAGCTGTGCTGAAACAGCTAAAGAAAATTCAAGCAGACATCTCCATCTGGGGACTGCTTATGGCCTCGAGGGTGCATAGACGAGTTGTGCTTTCAGCCATGGACAAAGCTAAGCTTTCAATTGATACAACGCCCGAGCAGTTGGTGGGATTGGTGTTCCCAGGTGGAGCTTCACCGACTTTAACCTTCACAGACAAAGAACTACCGCCGAAGGGCTCTGATCATAATAAGCCACTTTACATCTCTGTGGAATGTAAGGAGAAATGGATACCGGTGGTCCTGGATGATACGAGATCTACAATCAATGTATGTCTGTCGCGAACGGCGTATGTTATCGGGTTGAAGCCCGCAAATTTCGCACCAACAGCCCAGGTAATTCGAGCCTATGATAACACCAGTCGGGAGGTGATAGGGACGGTACAGATCAAAACTTAGGTCGGCCCGGGGCAGCAGGACATCGAGTTCCATGTCTTGGATGTTCCAGCCACCTTCAATCTACTCCTTGGGCGGCCGTGGCTGCACCAGGTGAAGGTTGTCTCTTCCACTTTACACCAGATGCTGAAGTACCCCCACGGGAAGGGGGTAGCAATTGTTTTCGGGAACTCTTCCATACATCCACTGCCAGAGGTTTCTACACCAGTTCTGGAGATTGAGCACGGCATGGAGGATGTCTTTCTGTCAGGATTCACCTTGGCTGAGGCTCGGGTTGTACAGGACTTGTTGGCTGTCGATGAGGGGCTGTATGTCAATGCGCAATATGTTTACCTCATGAACAAGCTTCAACACATGCCCGAAATAAGATTGGGACGAAGTGGCCGGAAGGGCATGGCTGCATTGGCCGAAGTGCCACACAACCCTTACACATTTGGTTTAGGTTACTCGCCTACCAAGGAAGATTGGGCGAGGAAAGGAAGGGAAATGGCCGGAAAAGCCAAGGCTAAGCAAGCCAGGAAGCACTACAAGCTGGTGCACAGACCTATCCGAGGAACCCTGAACGGACGCTTTGTCCAGGAGGGGGAAGATTTCTCATTTTGCGGCTTTCCGAAGCCATGGTTGAATTCAGAGAAGCGGCGTTTGCCCGGCTTTGAGATCTTTTTTGACCTTCCGTTGACAGGGGATGAAGTTGCGGAAGAGTAGACTGACCCACCAGCTGAGGCTGAGCAGTGCAAAGAGGATGAGTCCGAGGGCACAGAACTCGAGATTGGAGCAGCGCTGGCTTGTCTCCTCTCAGATCCTCAAATCACACCGGAGTGCTTTGGGGATAACTTCTCAGTTTCCATGATTGGGGATCAAGCGGCTATGGGGCCATCTTCTGGCATTCTCGATGCATCCATCGCACATTCCCTCGTTTGGCAGTACGAGGAAGGCTTTGTCAAGCAGTTCTGGGTCAAGTAGTGAACCAGAATCTAATTCCACAAAGTCTGTAGAGTTGGAATCAAATTCTTGTTCTTCTGAGTCAAAGTCAGGTATTACTGGGGTTGATAACCCAGAAGCCACTGTCCTATCCAGGTCATCTTTTTCATTTTCCTTTGAGTCGGTTGAAACCGAAGAATCAGACGAACTGGAAGTTATTAATGAGAATGGTACAGCTGTGGCTTCTGAGTACTTTTCTGTGCCTTTAGTTTATTGCATTAATCAGGACTTTCAAAACTTTGATAAAAACGACGAGGAAGAAATTCCTCCGGTTTTGAAACATTTGATTAATCAAGAGCAGGAGAGGTTTGTAAAACCTTTGGTTGATGAAATCACCTCAATTAATGTTGGTACTGAAAAGGACCCGCAGCTGGTCCAGATCGGGTCCACGTTATCTTTTGAGGAACGCGAGCGCTTAGTCGTTTTATTAAAAGATTTCAAAGATGTTTTCGCGTGGTCCTACGAAGACATGCCTGGAATCGATCCTGAGATTGTACAGCACCGGATCCCTCTTGACCCAGAGGCCCGACCTGTTAAGCAGAAGCTCTGAAGGATCCGTCCGGACTGGGCTCTGAAAATCAAAGAAGAGGTCACCAAGCAGATTGATGCAGGGTTCCTGTTAGTATCTGAGTATCTGACTTGGTTGGCCAATATAGTTCCGGTGCCGAAGAAGGACGGCAGAATTCGGGTATGTGTGGACTTCAGAGATTTGAACAAAGCCAGTCCGAAGGACGACTTTCCTCTACCGCATATCGACGAATTGGTGGACTTCACTACTGGGCATGTGTTGCTCTCGTTTATGGATAGGTTCTCAGGCTATAACCAGATTTTGATGGCACCCGAAGATAGGGAGAAAACTGCCTTTACTACCCCGTGGGGAACCTACTGTTATAGGGTGATGCCGTTCGGTTTGAAGAATGCTGGGGCTACATATCAACAAGCTACAACCACAATTTTGCACGATATGATCCACAAAGAGGTCGAGGTGTACGTGGACGACATGATTGTCAAGTCCAAGGAAAGAGAGGGCCACTACACCGCCTTGAAGAAATTTTTCCAACGGATCAGAGAGTATCGGTTGCGGCTGAATCCTCAGAAATATACTTTCGGTGTTACAACAGGGAAAATACTGGGGTTCTTGATCACACAGAGGGGCATCGAGGTCGATCCTTCAAAGATTAAGGCCATCTTAGAAATGCCACCACCAAGGACTGAAAAGGAGGTGCGAGGTTTTCTGGGTAAAGTGCAATTCATAAGACGGTTTATTGCAAAATTAACCTTGACTTGTGAACCACTGTTTGGTCTCCTGAAAAAAGAGAAGAAGTTCCAATGGGATGACCAATGTCAAGTTGCTTTCGAACAATCAAGCAGTATCTACAGAACCCACCCGTGTTGTCACCGCCAAAGCCGGGAAAACTGTTGATTCTGTACCTATCAGTGCCCGACATGACAATAGGCTGCATGCTTGCGCAGGAATCTGAGGATAAGGTGGAGAAGGTTATCTACTACCTAAGCAAGAAAATGCTGGAGCACGAGACCCACTACACTCCGCTGGAGAAGGCTTGTTTGGCCTTGGTATGGGCTACCAGGAAGTTGAGGCACTACCTGTTAACTCACTCTGTGATACTGGTTTCGAGATTAGCTCCCATCAAATATCTTTTCAAGAAACCAGCACTTACGGGTAGGCTAGCTCGTTGGTTGCTTCTTCTCTCCAAATTTGATCTGAAGTACATGACGCGCAAGTTTGTGAAAGGGAAAGCGGTAGTGGAGTTCCTAGCCGATCACCCAGTAGAGGGAGATGAAGCAGTAGAATATCTGTTCCTGGACGAGGCCATTCTACAGCTTGAAGAAGAGGTCTGGACTATGTACTTTGACGGAGCGTCTAACCAATACGGGTATGGGATAGGGGAGTTGTTGATAGCACCCGACAATTCCCACATACTCTTAGCTTTCAAACTCCGATTCAAGGTATCGAACAATGAAGCAGAGTATGAGGCATGTATCGCTGGCTTAGAAACCGCCCTGGAACTAGGGGCAAAAAGGTTGGACGACATTGGAGACTCGAACCTGGTTGTGTCTCAGACAAAAAGAGACTGGAAAGTGAAGGAAGAGAGGATGAAAATCTATCACCAAACTCTGGACATGCTAATTCCCAGGTTTAAGAAGTTAACCTTCACCCATCTGTTAAGAGAGAGCAACAGGTTCGCAGACGCTTTATCAACTCTATCTTCTATGATAGACATCCCTTTCGAAGTCCAGATGCGTCCGATCATCATTGAACAACGGTATGTGCCGACCTACGAGCTGATTGCTGTCATAGATGAGATACAAGATCAAAACCCTTGGTATCATGACATTTGGAACTTCTTGGAAAATGAGGCTTATCCACCAGGGGCAATGCCAAAGATAAGAGGGCGATATGAAGAATAGCTGCTCAAGAATCTAAGCGCCTGATGGAGGCCATCCACAAAGGAGAGTGCGGAGCACACATGAGCAGGGTGATGCTAGCCCGGAAGATCCTTAGACAGGGTTATTACTGGTCAACCATGGAGGAGGATTGAATTGGCTTTGTTCGGCGATGCCACAAATGCCAAATCCATGCGAATCGCATGAACATTCCGCAGTCAAAGTTGTACAACATGACTTCGCCATGGTCATTTTCAGTCTGGGGGATTGATGTGATTGGGGCAGTTACTCCAAAGGGGTCGAACGGGCATGAGTATATTCTAGTGGCGATAAATTACTTTACAAAGTAGGTTGAGGCCCAATCCTACGCAGTGCTGAAGGCATCGCATGTTGCTAAGTTCATCAGGAACAATATTATTTGCTGCTATGAGGTCCCGAATGAGATTATTTCGGATAATGGTTCCCACTTTAAGAATGAGGTGATCGACTTGTTGGAGAAGTACAATGTGGCTTTTCATAAGTCATCCATATATTGGCCACAAACCAACAGAGCTGTTGAGGCCGCCAACAAGAACATCAAGCACATTCTGCAGAAAATGATGGAAACCTACAGGGACTGGCCAGATAAGCTGTGATTTGCTCTTTGGGGCTACCGGACTTCAATTCGAACTTCTACTGGGGCAACTCCGTACTCCTTGGTCTATGAGATGGAGGCTGTTCTGCCTATCGAAGTTGAGGTTCCATCATTGCAAGTAATGGCTGAGTACTGGATAGCTGAGGCAGATTGGTAGCAGAGCAGGCTCGAAGAACTCATGCTGTTTGACGAGAGAAGACTGAAAGCACTGTATCACGTCCAAGGTTATCAACGCAGAATTGCCAGGGCTTTCAACTAGAAGGTTAAGTCTATGAATTTGAAAGAAGGGGATTTGGTGCTCAAAGACAACCGAGCTCCCATCTACGACCCTAGGGGCAAGTTCAGACCTAATTGGACTGGTCCTTATATCATCAAGTCTATCTGGTCGAGTGGAGCTGTCGTTCTTATGGACCTAGATGGCCTAGAGTTCTCCCAGCCGATCAACATGGACAAGTTGAAGAAATACTATTCCTGAGTGGCTCGCTAGGCCAAAAACCCCAAAGGGCGACCTAGGCAAAAATTAGGGCACAGAAAATTTGAAATAAGAAAAACTGAGCTCGAAAGGTTGAAAACCCAGAAAAGGCGGCCTTGGCAAAAGTTAGAGCGCAAAAGGAGAGTGTTAATACAGGAGTAAACCTGAACCGAACTACGTAAGGCTTGATTCCCATCTTTGGGATACGTAGGCAACTTCATTCTGAAGTCCAGCCATAAACACTTCCAAATCAACTTTGTCCGTGTGATCATGTTGGTCATCTTTGTCTATTCTGCGTCCAAGAGCTCGGTTGTGATCTCCAGTGCAGTGCTCTTCAGACTAAGGGCAACTTTCCAGTTGAGCGGATCTAGGTTGTATATCTTAGTGATAGATCTCAGGCGTGTCCGGTTGTGATTCATATCAAAAATGGTTTTGAAAAGTTTTAATAAAAGTTGATTTTGCTCAAATTAATCTTTTTACAACTTAGACCATTTTTGGACCAAACGGAAAATTTTCAGTTCCCACAACCTTCAATTTCATTGATTTCAATACAGAGTTCTCCGACTCTTGATACAAATTGAAGTTTCTTTTTATTACATTCATAAAGAAAACTTGAAAGTACAGATTAAAGCACTAAACTTGAGGCATAGTCAGGTGTTCCTGCGTCCCCTCCCAGAGCTTGTGGAAGCTATTGATGCCAAAGTAGGCCCGGTTTGTGCCTCGTCTTCAAGCCACGCTATGCATTCGCCAGAAAGGGCACAATTGAAAGTGGGAGTGGGGGCCAGAAGTTCTCTTGTTCTCCATGTTGTGGCATACCAAGCTAGCTGTGAGCCTCGGACTAGAAATAAAGCTGGGTATTCTATCCCCTCTTCCGGGCAGATCTGGTCGCGCCCGAACTAACATCAGAATCGGAATGGGAAGTAGAAGACACAGTGTGTCAAGCCAACCAACTGAATGCCAGGCTGCCGGGACATGTTGTAGCTCATCTCAGGTAGATCAAACTAGGGGCACCGCCAAGCAATGTCAACAGCAGATCTGCTGCACATCCAGTGGCACCACCATCCCTCGTTTAGGAAGTCAACTAGCCGAGGGCGGAAGAAATAGCTGCGTGCTGAGTATGCGGGACAAGCGTCCACTACTTTCAATTTCTCCATCAGCCATACATGGGGAAGGATGAAAAATAAGAGAGATTAAAGAATGGAGAGGTGTGCATAGAGAGAAAAGCGAGAAAGGGTTTTGAGAGAAAAATAAAGCCTGAGGGCCGAGTGATGTGAAACACACATGTGAGAAGGGTGGGAAACATTACCTGCAAGAGTAGTGGACTCCCTGCGAACTTGGTCGTCTCCCGACGGTGGAAAGCATCCAAGCCCATCAAAGTCTCGGCTAGTGTCATGACAATGCAGTTTTTGCCCTCTTTCAAGCCCTAGCAACTTCAATTAGGCGAATGCTAGACCCTTCGAAGCCAGGGACAAGCAGAAAATGCGCCAACATACACAAGAAGAGGGCATGTTGCTGAAAACTTTGCCAAAAGTGGTCGCCGCGATCATCGGCGTCAGAAAACCGATGAATCAAGCTGGGGATGTCCAATTCCCCGTTGTGAACCAAGGACCGAGCATCCTGTGCAGTTAGCCTGCATATCCTTCCTAAAGCTTGAATGTGTCCAAAACAAGCTTGGGGCAAAATCTCCTCGTCGCGCCAAGATTCCATCAAAGCTTAGAACTCTTCAATTGTGGGGCACAGCTCTTGTCCGCCAAAGCTAAATACGTGCGTAACCAGATTCCAACATCTTGCCACGGCATGGAGGAACGAAAAACATAGCGGAGTACGGCTCAACGGGAATAGTGCATATTGCCTGAAACCTCGGATGTTCAACTTTTCCAAGCCGTCCAAGTTCGCAATCCAGGTCGAGAGTTTTTCGGCAAAGAACGGTTCCATTTGGAGCAAAAATAGAGTAGGAATGAGGAAAAACCACGAAGCTGGAGCTTTTGTAGAAGATAAGGCATTGAGTGGAGGACAGGTGGCAGCAATCTGGAGATTCTCAAAATTTCTGGCCGACCGGCCAGTTCAAGTAGTCGACCGGCCACCTTTACTGGCCGACCGGCCACTTCAAGTGGCCGACAGTGAGAATAAGTGGCCGGCAATGAGCCTAAGTGGCCGGCAGCCACCCCTTGTCTCCAGTAGAGAGCCTTTAGCCTTCCTGTGTGCTGAGGATGCTGAAAACCAGAGTTTGATCCTATTTCAGATGCGTCCCGCTATTCTGTTTAACAGTTGTATTTGTTTATCGAGTTGTTGTATTTGTTTATTGAGTTGTTGCAATTTGCTTATCAAGTTTGTTGCTCTTTGCTTCTCGAGTTGTTCTTAAGTTGTCTTATTTTGTTTGTTATGTCGGTTCACTACCTGACGTTGCAATAAACAAATGTTCAATTTCCTTTAAATCCCGTCTTCATGCAAAATGATGTGATGTGATGCTCGGAATATAAAATGTAACACTTTTTCAATTAAAAAGCTATTTTCATTCCGTCATGGTTTCTTTTTACAAAGTACAAGTTTTAACGAAAATAAAACTGCCTAAGGCTGTACAATATGCTAACACTACTAGCAAAAAGAGAAATAAAGCAAAAAGCATCTGAATCGGTGCCATCCAGCTTAGGATTGAGAGGCCCTCTTCATCATCTTCCTCGGCTGAGCAGACTCTGCATCATCGCCATCGGCACCACCGTCCGAATCTAAACTGGAGCCGGAACCAGAGTCACCTCCGCTCCCCTCCTCGGAGCCCTCCACAGCATCGTCGCCACCCTCAGAACCTGAGCCGGTGCCATCGCCTCCACCCTCAAATGACTCTGACTGGGGACTCGCCGGCTCCTCCTCCTCGCTGGACTCGCCATTGTCATCGCACGTGATAGGCTTCTGGCATCTCCCTCGACTATGTGCCGAAATCTCTCTCTCTACTGCTCGAGAAGACTCTGAGGGTCCTGTCTGCAAGGGTGTGACCTGAAAAGGCAGTTTGAATACATCAGCTACAGTATATGTATCAAGTGCAAGTATGTTATGTAGAGTATATACAAAAATCAGATACAGTATGTACATGCAGTGTGTCGTGTCAGATGTGATTTATGCATGTAGTGCATCAGCGCAATGAGGTGTTAGTTTCGATGTGTCAGCAGAAGTATGCAAGGAAACTGAAAAATTACCGGAATCCTGTGGGAGGTCAGCATCATCTCTCTCCTTAAGATTATGCCCTCAAATGAGGCCATCACCTGGAGTAATCCCTCGACGTACTCTACGGACGGCTGTAAATGCAAGTTGAAATCATGAGTCCATGAATGAATAAGAATCTGAGTAAGACTGAAATGAAATGTATAAAAGCTGTAAAGTATACTGGTGGTGAGCCAGGTGTCCTGACGTATCGGTGATCAGGCAATGGAGGCTCAAGCAGAATCTGATAAAGCACTCTAGAGATCCGCCAACTGGTCAGCTCAGTCGGGGGATCAGGCCATCCAACACACCGCCTAGTAGAAGGCATCCCTCTAGTCTCACCCCTCGGTGCCCGAGCCCTACTCGTCGAGGGAACGCCTACTGTCCGAGCCCTGCTCGATGAAGCATTGTTAGCTGTCCTCCCCGTGGGAGCACGAACGCCTGCCAATGGAGGCATGAGGTACGTCTGGATGTAGGTCGTGTAGTCCCCCTCCCCAATAAATCGATCTGCGTCTGCACCTCGTATGACGTCAGTAAGCTCCTGAGAGGAGAAACTCTCTGTGTCCTACATAGACGGTGGAGGTGGCAAAGGAACTGACTGCAAAGGCAGGCCCAATGTCTGGCGCATGAAGCGCTCACCTAAGAACCAAGCTCGGTCCACGGGTCCCTCGAGCAGGATCCGGTATCGGGAGGCACCCCGAACTTCGGCAAAATGAAATCGAGCAAACTCCGGCATTGCCTCCCAAGGCTGCCATGTGATCTGCAAACAACAAGTGGATTAGTTATTAGTAGAAATATAAAATAAAGTGAAGCCGAAAACGGGAAAAACTGTGAGCTTTGAATTACCTCTGTATTCCTCACGGTGTCAAAGTACTGGTGCAAGTATGGGAGGGTCTCCCGCGCTCTCGGCTAGCACCAGCCATCGTATCGATGTGAGTAGGGTACCTCGAGCGGCGTCTCAACCTCTAGCTCGGGAGCAAGTGCTGGGAAATAGGCGTATACCCATAGCTGTGAAAAGCAAGAGGGTAGCAGTAAGAATACAGATAAATACAAATAATACAGAAAGCAAAGTATGGCACTGTGTATGGAAAATACAAGTACAGAGCAGAGTATGTGTGCAATGTCCAGAAAATACAGACTGCAGAAAGTACAGATGCAAGGCAGAAAGCAGATTGTGTATGTGCAGTGTACAGAAAGTGCAAAGCAGAAAGCATAGCAGAACTATAAAACTGAAAAGTAAAGCATACCTCCCAGGCTCTCCAATAGCAGCCCAGTATGTTCCCGCTCCTACGAGAGGTCGAGCTCATATAGCAATAGAGGGTAACAAGGCCAACGCCTCCCCAATCATAGTGCCGAACCTGGGATAAGTCCACTAAGGCGCTCAGAAGATATAGTCCAACAGTGTTCCCCCTGTCGACAAACAAAGTAGTGCCGAAGAGGAACATGAGGAAACCTCGAGCGTATTGCTCTGTAGCCTCGATCGTCGCAGGCTCTCCCCCTTTGAAGTGGTCGGCGAACCAAGTATACCGGACCAAGCCTGATAAGCGGTAAATAGGCGGATGTGCTCCCAACAGGTAGGTCCAAGCAGCCTCCCACTCACCAATGTCAGAGTCGTACGGGATCGGCTGACCTCCCACCTCAAGGCCTGTCAGCATGGCGAAGTCATACGGGGTCATGGTCATGTCCCCGGTGGCAGAGAAATGGAAGGAGTTGGTGGTGTCGTGCCATCTCTCTACCAGTGCTCCTAACAGGGTCCTGCTCACCATGAGACGCGAGAGCCCCGCACAAAATAGGCCGAATCCTGCCTCATCAACAATCTAGCATACGCCATCAGGGAGCTCCATGTACCACTCCTTCGCCGTGATGGACCCATACCCGCGGGTAAAACGGGAGTCAACCTGTGTGAATAAGCAGAGATACAGTATGTGAAAGTGTTCAGAAGAAGCAGAGATACAGTGTTGAAAATGTTCAGAATGAGCAGAAAAAATACAGTGCAAAAGTGCGAGCTATGCAAGAAATGTAAAGTACATCGCAGAAAATATAAGAGTACAGTGTGTACCTCAAAGGCGTCGTGGGATAAATGGAACTCAGGCTCCCGTAGTAAAAGATCTATGGGCGCGCGCCGTGCAAATTCAGGGAAATGGCGCACTGTGCTAGACGGAAGCACATGTGCCTCGGGATGGCACGTCGCTGGGTCGAATGGCCGGACTCTCGGCGGTAATGGAATGTGCCCAAGCTCCCCCTCTATCCTCGGAGGGTCCCCGTCGTGTGGCGCGTAGTCTGCCATCTGAAAGGAAGGTGAAAAAATGAGCAAAATGGACAAAAAGTGCCAAAAGTCAACAAAAGTCAACCCTCGGAAAGGAAAAAGTCAAAGAATGTCAAAACCCAGGAAATGGGCGCTAAACTCAAGATCAACTTGAGGGAAACAAACCTTGAATGGTGAAAATGGAGAAAAAAACTCCGAAAACAAGTTTTGATCGGTTCAAAACAAAGAAAATCGAAAGGTTTTTGCGAATCAACTTCGCTAGGGACGTTGAAAAACGCAAAAAGTGTACAGATCTGTGAAGGAAAAGTGTTTGGGGTTGAAAAATAAGGGATTTCGGCAATGGGTGTGTGAGAAAAAGTGTTTGGGGTTGTGTTTTTAAAGTTCCCCATGTAAAAAACCAAAACTGCCCCGAATTTGTTGCAACTAGCTGACCGACCAGTTTTTGTGGCCGGCAGATGTGGCAAGTGGCCGGCATGCTTCTAGGGTGGCCAGCAGAATTCTAGTGTACTCCCTGTGTGTTTTCAGGCTGTTTTGAGTCCTTGGCCCTTAAGAAAGTACAAGAAAAGTCCACTTTTTAGCTCAAAATGTCTCTGCAAAAGTTCAGCCCATGTCTTCGATGCGTGACTCATCGTCAGCCGGCATGCACAAGGTGTATCCTTTTGAAATACATTGTAACCCTTCCAAGAGATAAATCAGAGGTTGCAACCGAATCGTTCTTTCTCAGACACACATTTCTTTATTCGATGTTTCACATTGAACATGCTATCGATGTTGCATTGCATGTGCATCGTTGTCATTGAGCACAGAATACGTATGATGCAGTGCGTTGCGTTGCCCATGTTTCTATGCTGCATAGAATATTCATGTCATGTTGTATTGCATTGCGCATGCCCTTACATTCGTATAGAAGTTGTCCGTACCTGTTGCATTGTGCATACATACGGTGTTGCATAGAATATGCTCCATGTTTTGTTACATAAGATATGCTTGTGTTTCGTTCCTCGCATGATGTGCATGAAACATGCCTCGCTAAGCATTGTGTCATGCTGTCAATCTCGCATAGAACGTACATTCTTATTATATTGCATTGTACCTGTAAAGTTTCTTTCTTATGTAGGCACGATATTGCATGTACGGTTCATTTGAAGCTAGCGCAACCAGATAATATTGTATGTACGGTTCATTTAGAGGAATTCTGGGCAAAACCATTCCTCTCCCTCATATCGTTGGTTAGAGACATTCGGGTACGCCCGATGTCTACACTGACTTTTCATTGGTTAGAAACACCCGGGTACGCCCGATGTTTACACTGACACCTTGTTAAAAGTATTGGGACATGCTCCGATGTTTATACCACCCTTCGGTGCTTGCACCGTTTCCCTTCCCTCTCTCGCGTGTGATACGCTGAGAGGTGTTTCCCTTCCTTCTCTCGCATGTGATACGCTACAGGTGCTTCCCTTCCCTCTCTCGCGTGTGATACGTTGAGAGGTGCTTACCTTCCCTCTCTCGCGTGTGATACGCTGAGAGGTGTTTCCCTTCCCTCTCTCGCGTGTGATACGCTGAGAGGTGCTTACCTTCCCTCTCTCGCGTGTGATACGCTGAGAGGTGTTTCGTTTGAGACATCGGGTTTTCCCGGCAGTCACTTCTGGCCCTTCCTAAGTGAGACACAGTGAAGATTGTATAATTTTCTTACATCCTTTCTGTTAAAGTGTGTGGGACTGCTGTAACTTGTAGGTTTGCTTAAAATATTATATTTATTTTGCATAAATGCTTCTTTACAGCCCTCTTTGCATGATCATAGGTTATGCTCTTGCATCATGCATGTCATTTGCATTTTGCCCTTACCTACAGGCGCATCTGTTTTGTTATCTTGCCTGTTTGTCTAAGTCTTCGGTCTTGTCAAAAATGGGTCATCTCTGGGCTTTGACATTCACTCCTGTCATTTCATGACTTCTGAGTTCTGCCAAAGAGGGGCAACTGTAGACACCCCATTTTTTACCGACCTTAAGACTCAGACATCATCGTTTGTACGCGCGATGATTGTGCATGTTTGTGCTTGGTTTGAGGTTCTCGGCTGAGTGCCTTGTCTTTAGGCCTCTTTACACTCTGTGTTTTGGCCTTGTTTTTGGGCCAAACCTTGGTGCCTCTTGCCTGGAGGGGAGAAGGGCCTTGCCAGCCACTTTTGGCTATTACCGGCCACTTTTCCTTCTTGCCAGCCACTTGAAATGGTCGGTCGGCTAGGGGCGGTGGCCGGCCGGCCACCTGAAGTGGCCAACGGCCAATTTTCTCCTTTTTCAGATATTTTTAGATCTTTTGAACCAATTGTTAGTCACTGAACACATCCTCCATACACGTGTATGGAGGGATGAAGCAAGCTTTTTGCTTGCTTGTTCTATATAAGGGGAGGTCCCTCCCCCTATTTGAGGGTTCTAAAATTTTAGAGACAAAATTTCACTCTCTATAGAACTCTCTCTCTCTCTCTCTCTCTCTCTCTATACTTTTTGAAAGTGAGTTTTCTTTGCATTTTTGCACATAACCCTCTTAGCCAACACCACTACTTTGGAGCTGAGGTTTTTGGAAGGCTTTGTTTGGGCTCAAAAAGCTGGCTTTGGCTTAGAAGTTACTGGTTTGGCTATTGTGCTTCAAGGGTAAGCATTTACCCCCTTTTAACTTTCTTTGGTACACTAGTTTGGGTCACCTTTGCATGCTATTTTGGCCTAGTTATCAACTACAAAAACCTCTATTTTTAAGTGTTTAAAATGGTTGTTCAAGGCCTTTTTGGAGTTAGGGGTGGTCCACCCTCTTTTGTACTTTATTTGCTAAGCTTGGTGCTATCCTTTAAAGCTTTTAAGGCACCCTTTGTTTGGCCTTTTCACCACTGAAACTCAGAGGTTTTTTCAGTGGTAGAAAGTTAGTTTTGAGGACCAAGAAAGGGGGGGTGGTCCCCCCTCCTCACATCTTGTTTGCATGTGTTAATGGCCTAATAGTTGAGCATGTTTTTCTACCATCTCATGGCTTGTTCTTAGCATGTTTTTAGCCTTATTTTAACATGTAATAGCTCTGTTTTTGGCTGGTTGGAGCGCCTCTTGTTTGCTTCTTACACTTGTAGTGTAATCTTGCTCACTAGCCTTGTGTGCTTAATGATATAGCCTATTGTTCAAGCATGTGTTCACTCCACTCCAGCATATTTTTGGCCTTCCTTTAGCATGCTTTAACTCTGTTTCAAGTGGTCTTGCTCACATGTGCTCCGCTTTGTATAGCTATAGTGTAAATGGCCTTGACTAGCTTTGTGTTTTAGGCCCTATAGCATGCTTTATTTGAGTGATTTGCATGATATAGCATCATTTAGCATATGATTTTAGAGCATATGCCTCTATCATACTCTCACATCTATCACTCTTTAAATACTTTTGGGAGTTGTGCCTTATGCCTTGCTTATGAGCCAATTTGTGTGCATATTTGTTTAGTCTTTTGAGCTTCAATTCCAGCATGTTTAGGCCATTGTTTTGGCATGATTAAGCCCTGTTCATGGTTGGTTTAGTCATTTAAGCTTGCTAGTGCATGCCTTTTGTGTGATGCTCTTCACTAACTTTAGTGCTTTGGGCCCTTAACATGTCTTGTATGCATTGCTTACATGATAGAGTCATTGTGCATGTCATTTCAGCCACTGAAAAGTCTGCCACCTCCTTCATTTCTTCACTTTTCCTTTTGCTTTGAGGGTGTGTTGGCCTTAAGGTTTTGTTTAGCATGAGTTAGAGTTTATGCTCAAATGGCTTTAACCCTTTTTTAAGGGTTCCTCCTAGTCAGGGGCATGATCCCTCTCTCATGTTTTAAGCCCTACTTTGGTTGACCCCTCTCATTAGAGGACAATCACATTGAACCTAACCAGTTAATGGACTAATTGGTAAGCTAAAATGAGTAAACAAGAAAGTGGACAAGTAAAACATGTGAAAGATAAGCATGTTGTTTGCATTGCATTGTGTTTGGATCGGACGTTAATCCAAACACGAGAAATATGGGACGTTTCGTACTCAAAGTGATGAAACATGTTACGTTTCTTGGTCGCCAACCCCCTTGATCATGCATGATAGGGTGGAGGCTCTTTGTGTATTGTTTGTGCATTCATTAAGCTTGTACAAGCTTGGGTTTCCGGCCATCATGCATTGAGATGCTTGGTTAGTGGCTTGAAAGCCGAGCGCCGCACTCCTTTGAGCTTGAGAAATGATAAGGAGTGTAGTAGTACACACATTTCCTGCAAAATACATTGATGTGCCTCTATTGTCCTCTATTGCAGCAAAACCAGAAGTCTGGAACAGCAGGTGGCCGACTGGCCACTTTCACTAGCCGACCGGCCAATTAAGGCGGCCGACAACCACTTTTTGTGGCCAACCGGCCACCAGTCCAATTTTGTGCAAAGATGATCCTGTTTTGGAGCAGAAACAGTGTGGAGGTTGGTTCAATGTTCAGAAACCAAGGCAAGTGCAAACAGAGGCAATTGACGGCAAAGCAATGGATTTCCAGGATGACGCCAACTGAGCATGCATGTCTCCCTCACCCGCGAGGCCATTTCATTGCTTATGATTAGTTTGTGTAATTATTCATTCAATTTGTTTTGTAATATTCTAATTAGCTTAGATTAGCTATTTATTTCAATTCGGTTTGTAATAATTAATTAGATAGAGTTAGTTAATTAGTTGGTTTGTAATAATTATCTTTATTCGGACCCTCCTTCGAAAGGGCGCAATGTTGTAATAAGCGTACGCGCGTGTGTGTGCATGTCTTCCAACCCCATTTCTTTCTCCCTTTTATCTACCATTTTCGATGGTTAGTTTTAGGGCATTTTTCAATTAGCATACTTTATGCTTGCATGTTTTCATCATTCATTTGTCTTGCATGCACCGGGCTCAATGCATCATTCAAACTGCATTGTATTTCAGTACACTTCTTTGAATACGTGTTTAACAGCATGTTATCAAGTGTTTGTAGACGTCCCCGAACGCCCCGGGAGGAACGAGCTCCCGTTCCGTTCATTTGGGGTCACTACAGCTCAAGGACTTCTCAAATTTGTCACGGTTCTAAGTCTGAACCAAAGAGTCCAAATTCGGCAAATCGTTTTGAGAAAACAGATTTTTGAAAGAAGTGCCAAACATGGACTGCTTTGCCAGATACAGAGTCGCCACCTAAATATTTTTTATGGGAGAATTTAGGAAACCCTGACTCGGTGCCGAAGGCCACATGTCCGTCATCACCGGAGTTGTCTCGGCTCGGGAGCTTGGGTACGATCGGGGAAGGTCAGCTATGAGCACCCCCTTTCGCCCGGTCCGAAGACCGGCCTCTACTAACCATGATATCCGATTTTGAAAACGTTATGTGTTCTTACCCCGGTAACCAATTATTAGCCTAGAATTACTATGTTATGCGCGCAGCAAACAAGTATAGACCAAATCGCCCAAATTGGAACAAAACATTTCATGATTGCTTTGAAAATAGTTTGCTACTCGCAAGTAGGCTAAAACGCAGATTTTGCCACCCTCAAGTGGACTTTTAGAAAAGATGATTTTGCCACTATCGAGTGGGCTTAAAACTTGCAATTTTAATGAATTATCCTAATTTAGGCAATTCGACCTTCCTCCACAGGCATTCAAGCAGTTATGTCACGTAAGCATTTAGCTGCATGGCAAACATGCTGTCATGGCAACATTCACACGCATGCGAGATGCTAAAGCATAACTACTTACATTGTACTCCGTGCCAAAACAGTAAACTAGTTAGCAAACATGCATGCCCTAGTTCATGTTAAAGTGACTAATGCATCGCATGCAAAAATGTAATTAGAGTAGGCTCGGTTAACCTAAATATGGCATATGAGATGCAACCAATTGATTCACGTATTCAATTTGGAATTTGAAATACGAATGCAGTTAGTATGATGTACCGAGCCTAATGCGTGTAATACAAATGCATGAATGCACGCATGCATAACACAAGGTATGCTAATTTCAAAAATGCCCTAATCTACCATCATAAGCAGGTAAATAAAAGGGAAGAAAGACGTGGGGATTGGAAGACATACACCACTCACCCACACTTATTACAACATTGCCCTCGCGCAGAGGGTCCGAATAAATAATACAG